>JAOBRG010366426.1:0-12128 GCA_027574985.1 Umimayanthus nakama | reverse complement strand
CCCCACCCATTTATTTTGGCACCTAAGAGTAAGGGCACTTGGTATTGGGTTATTCAGGTGAAGTATACAAATCTTAGGGTTTCTAAATGCAGACAAGACACTGTTTTTATTTTTTCCCTCGATAAGGTTGCATCATTCAATTAACAGGTAAAATAACTAATGATAAATAAGGGAGCTGGTCCATTGAAATAACTTGGAAGCTAATACCTCTACTGGCCCCTTTACTCTCCCATCTCCCCTCCAAAAATAAAACGTTTACAAACTGTCTTGCAAACATTCTTGGTGGAAACCCAGGGATGGTCAGTCAGTTGAAATAAAATTTTGGGTGATTGTTTGCTGAGTGAAGAGTGGCAGACAGTACATTTTGTCAGTAGTTCTTCAAAAAATGTGCCCCTTCCAAGTCCACAATCCCGTATTTTTGTGTCGCACAAAATGAAGTTACGCGAAATATTTAGTCATGAGAAGGAAACTACCGGTATAGCAACTAACAGATTCAAATGGAGGGTAACCGAAAGGTTATTCAATTGTTTGTTTGGGCAGAATCACAGCAAAAGCAGATCCAAACTAACATTGGCCATCTGAGCCCCCAAGAGAAGGACCTTGCAGAGATTCATGAGCGAGAGCAGCGGATTGTAGATCTGCTGAATGAACAGCGACAGCACCAGCTGCAGTATGAGGAGCTGAGCAGGCTACAGCAACAGAGACTGGAGGAACAGGCGAGCTTCATGGAGGAGAGAAAGGTCAGTGAGATTGGAGAGTGTAGAGTGACAAGAATGGGGTGTGTAGGTAAACTTATGGTGGAGAGATGAAACGATTGGGTGATAATGTTTAGGGGGGTGGAGAAGATAGCGGTTAGGGAGAGGTTTCAATGACTTCATGGCATGTTTTTGGGAAAGGGCGAATGTCTTGAAGACCTGATTATTAAGACTAAGAGGAAAAACTTTCTCATTTGCCTATGAAAATTTAAGTGACTGTTATCAACAGAATCTTGAGCAGCAGCAAGAGGCTTTGCGAGGAAAGGTGAGCGAACAGGAGAACATCACAAGACGGTTGGAGCAACAGCTGGAGCTCCTGAGGAGGGAAGCTGCTAGCATGGTGAGAGAGTTGGCCGACAAGTCTGTCCAGGCAGAGAGAACTGACAACAGCCAGTCAGCTGACAGATATGAGCAGGTGAGTGAAGCCAGAGTAAAGATAGAAGGTGTAGCAACTTTCTTTAACGAGTGTAACACAATACAGTTGTTAACTGATAAACTAGTGGCTCTCAACGTGCATTTAACGCTCCTTCTCCCGTCGTTGTTCCGTTTTACGGGTACTTAAAGCACAAGCTACAGAAGAAAATCGAAACAGACGTTGGAGTCATGGAGGATCGAACCGGGATCCTCTGTACTAACCAGATGAGCTACGCCTGTTGCTAGGGTGTTATAAGGGGTTCATTTACAAGAGAACTGACATTAATTTGTCCTGGGATGACGCTGGGGAAAACGGGGTTTCACCTTGCGAACCCAAGACGAACGACTTCCTGCCCAAGACAAACTGATCCCACCTGGGACCAAATTCTTCTCAGCTGCATCTTTAGTTGATTGTTTACCCGGATGCTTAGGACCGGCGATGACGTCATCCAGAACAAAGTTATTCCATCCCAAAGAAAAAAGCAGCAAATAAATTACCAGAATCTGGTATGAGTTCATCTGGGGATGACTTTCTGCCTGGAAAAAAAAGTAAACTAGAAGTTGTATTTTGGTTGCGCTTTCAATTACAAACTCAGAAAAAATGCACAACTAGGTAGGAAAAATCCAAAACCCAACCTAATTGCCGATTAAACCAGCACATGAAAATTTCTGGCAATCGTTGAAGACAAAAAACTGACCTAATAACAAATCTTAAAACTTGCGTTAACAAAGCAAGTATCTGAAATGGTATTGCATTTGAAGCTTTCACTCTCCGCGCGGCCACTCGGCCACTCGAATTCCCGGGCGCCGTGATGCCCGTAAAGCATTTTCTCCTCCATAAAAATAAATCAGTCGATGACGGTTTGATATTAAACAATCCATTGGACTAATTTGTTAAACGTTTTTGTCTCACATTCATAAAATAGTGGAGGGTTTAAAACCCCGTGTCTTTAGCGTTTTTATCATTGAGATTTTCTTCAAATTTCCTCGGTGTTCAAAGTGTTTCAATATTTTGTGTACAGGCAAATTTGTTCGCCACAATCGCATTAGGAGAGAAAAAGGGGGGGAGGGAGAGGGAGGGGGTGAATGAGCTAGTTTTTCCGTAACATTAAAATATGTTGTTTTCGTTGTAAAAAAATATGGCGGCTTTTGGTTAGTAAATCTGAAACGTTTATCATCAAACTGTAAGAGGGTTTTACCGTGATGCCAAGTTTCAAAATCCATATTTTGCAAGATCAAGAACTGCGCGTGCAATCAAGCAACGGCGCGCTCTTACAAAGAATGACAACTATATCGAGCCACCTTAAAATACTGTTCCCTTCTAAGATTCAGTGGTCAACCGTCCATTCTTAAGAAAGCGACAATGGGGTCTGTTTTAAACCACTGGGAAAACTGTTACTTAACCTGCTTGTCTTAGCTGATAAAAGAGCTTTGTTGGAGACCTTTTGTCCTGCGTTTAGATATCAAAACGTTCAAATCACAGGAATTTCAAATACGGTTGATTGGCGTTCTTAGTACAGTTTTCTCAATCGAGTATGAAATATTGTGTTGAGGCAGCCATGTATAAACACGGGCACTAAGCCAGCGGCATTTACGTTTTGCTCTTAATTTTTCATGAACACGCAAATCTTCTTTTCACAAACTACCTTTCCATTGTGTTCCCTTTTTTAACTTATGAAGAAAACAGTTAGTGAAACCGAGTATACTTTCGTGCATTGTGCTTCCAAGCAAAGGAAAAAAAGTTTTTTTTCAGTAAACCTTCAAAAATTACCCATCCGTGTCACAACCACGAGCTCACATGTATACCCTAGTAATTTACTCATTCGAAGTATTGTAACTTACTATAGTGGCCATTTGCTGTTATTTGAAAATAAAGTTTTCAACCTCGGATATTGCGCTTCTGACGTTCTAATTAGTGCTCTCAATCTCGGTTAACAGCTCAAACACTGTGTAGGCATATATGAAAACTGATTGCGCCCAGTGTTTCTAAAATAATTGAACGGGGAGCTGGCCAAAATGGCGCAAGAACGTTTCAAGCGTCCGAATTTGTTCGGGGTAATTGTCTGTTTACCGCAAACACGCGCTTATGGATTGAACGTTAAATAACTAATTTATCTAATTTGATAATGCGCGCGTCACAATTGATGATAAAGAAGATTAATCGAAAAACAAATTTAGTTAAAAACTAACTTGTGTAGAAAAGTTTCTACATCGGTTGGTCATTGACATCTATGGGGGACCACAGTGACGGCATTGATCAGCCAACACCGCGGGCTCACGGCTGCCTCCCTGTTCCTCGTTGCTTAGGCAACAAACTACACTCAGTACATGATAAAGTACTCTTTGTGAATCTCTAGGGTTATTTTGGCTTTTTATTTTGAATTATTATGAGCCGCTTGTTCTAATTGTTTTGAATTAAACTTGCACAGGAGAAAACTCATTCTGAAAGAGCTGAACGGCTCAACAGAAGCAAAGTCAAAGAATTCGAGGCAGATTCAGATATTGACGTGGAAGAACGCAGACGACATCGCCACCGTGATTCAAAGCCAAGAAAATCCAAATCAAGGAAGCATGAGAAAGAGACAAATGAAGTACCAGACATGAGGTCCAAGTCACGTGATAGGATGGATCTAGCGCAGTACCTGGCCAGCGGTCGTCTTGAGGTGTTGGAGAGTGAGAAGGGCGCCATGATGGAGTTGAACTCCTCGCTGCATGAAGAGAACAGAGCTCTGAAACAGCTTGTGGTGTCTCTTCAGAAAGGAGGTAGAAGCTGGTTTATATCCATTTTTTGTAAGACTTTTTCCTGATGCTACCTTCGTGAAAATTTTTTAGACTTCTGAATCCGAAAACGTGCGAGTTTTTTTAACATAGTAAAGGCTTTAGAAAGTTCTTTATAAAATTTAAAGGTTTAAAATTTTGGCATTTTTGATATTGATTTCCCCCTTTACCTCCCCTCTCCCTTCGTCACCATGGATTCCTAAATGACCTCATGAAGGGTTTACTAATGATAGGTGTGTCTTTAGAAGAGAGATCTTGATCCACCTCCCTACCCCTCCCCTCCTTTCGTGAATACATCTTACGTAAACATCTTCAAAGCTTGAAGGTCAGTGATTTATTTTGGTTTTATCGGTATTGATCATCATGACAAGTCTCCGAATCAGTACAGTACTGTATTTGTACAGTATTGTACTTGTTCTCAGAGAAGAGCCTTACTTAAGGCTCTACTCTGAGAACGAAGTATTACATTGGTCATTAAACAATAACAGTAACAATAGCTGACACTTTTTAACAATAGGCTTTTGTGTGTTTCTTTACGGATGGCCAGTTGTAGGGTTAAGGTTTGGGTTAAATATATTGGTTTTTTCTATTCAATGGGGTTTTTCGTTCTCAGAGTAGAGGGTGACTCCTCCGAATATCGACTTGCGATCCTTTGTATCTTGTTTGTCCGTCTCTTTGTTCGAATCCCACGGGGCTCAAAATTGTTTTCCTTTTGTCCATTTGGTCGCTTTTTCTTTCTGGAGCTATCGCGATATTTGTACAGTACGGTACTTCAACTCACCGTATTTAAATCACTAACTTTGTCTGTCAGTCTGTTTGTCTGTCTGTTTGTTTATTTGTGAATTTGTACTTGTGTATTGGTTTGATCAATAAAAGGTTGATACGGTGTGTTCTTCGCCCGTAAGGTTTACTGCTGACTGCATAGCTGACGTTTCTAGCGTTAATCCTCCGTCAGAGCAGACTTTCTGTCTGTTGTAATAACAGACACAACTGCTGGTACCACAGCACTTGATATTCATCATTGTTTTCTTTGTTTCTTAACCCCCTTCCCCCCGTCTTCCTTGTAGTTTTTTTTTCTTTTCATTATACCGCAACTCCTCTGTATCTTTCTCTGGGCCATGTGTAGTAAGGGATAAGTCTGGATAATAGGGTGAACAGTATTGATCAGTACAGTTTTCAATCTGTCCACAGGCAGTGGATCAACCTTGGTTTTCCAACAGCAAGTCAAGGAACAACAGCAAGAGATCAAAGTCTTACGAAACACGATCCATCGACTGAACGTTGAGCTGAGCCGCTTTCAAGCCAAGTACCGACCTGTCAAGTTTGAGGTATAAGAAATCTTGATTTAAAGTGAAGCTAGTTTCTGCTCTTCCGCAAAATAATGAGACACAACAAAAACCCTCATTCAGCACAATATCTCTCCAAATCAGCCTACGATGGTTTAGATCCTGTTGATTTTATGGAAAAAGTATTTTCGCCCGTTTTGATTGCTTCTTAAGCGCTCTTTTTGCCCCGCAACACCCACGGACATAACAGACTGTTTTATTGACCTACGCGCGTGCAGAACCAGGTATGAGAATTAAAGACTTCCAGACAATAAAACGCTTGTTGTCCTCAAACACTCGGTGAATTGGAATGTCAATCTTCAGTCTTGAAGTTCCAGTTTCATATTTTGCGTGCGTGCATCACTCGGTTAATAAACAGTTAGTATACGTACAACTACCGTGCCTGTATTTAAAGATATTTTAGCTTAAAACCAGATTTTCTATTCAATAAACATTGAGCATGGGTAAAATCACGAAAGAGCCCTATAAGTTCTTGGGCGTAGATTTGATATAATTCGCTCTCAATATCCAGTAATTTTGTCTTATAAACTGTATAACGTTTCTCGTATTTTCTATACAGGAGGTGGAAGGTTTATCGCTACCGGACAGTAATGAGGCTGCACCTTGGCTGGTAAGAGGAGCTGCCTTGACGTACTGTGTATGTACAACGCGGGGGCTGAGACTGAGCAAACAGAATTGTTTGGCCACTTACTAACTGCTACATCAAAACATCAATAAATGGCCAGTCTAAACCTCAACAAATACGTTGTGCTTTTAAAATATCTAACATACAGTAGACAAGCGTGAGCTGACAAGCATTTTGCTGAGATCTCATCATAAGCGAAAGCCCTATTTTGCGTTGTAGCATTTAGTAACAGTGCATCTGAGTGCAGTACATCTGAATGCCCTGTTTTGACTGTTTTCAACAGATTAACACCAAGTACCTGGCGCCCCTGTTCCTGGCATATGACGACAGGTTGAAGGAAAAAGAAAAATTAATAAAAACCTACGATGTAAGCGCTCATCCGTATTTTTTGTTTTGTTATTGTTCAGAAGAATAAATCCTGATTCAGCCCCTTGCCCCCCTTTTATTTCTGTTTATATGGAAAGGGGGGGGGGGGGAGGGGGAGAATCAATCAGGTAAGGTTCGGGAAAACATCAAACGCATATAATCTCCAGGCAAGACATTCTACAGGTAAGACGTTTTCTTCGGTTTATTTTACGCAGAATGGCAATCAAAAACACGATTTGTGTCCAGGAAGAGTCTACACCCATCTACTTATGAGAATCTATGTTGGCTTTAAAACGCGATTGGATTTTAAGAACTAGCACCCTACACGGTTACTAGTATTATTAGAAACAGTTTGTTTTCAGTATATTTCGCTTGGCCGCTCTTCCAATTTGGTACGTACCAATCAGTACTCATGTACAGTGTGCGGTGTGACCAACACATTCCTTACCCAATTTACTGGTTTTTGCAGGAAGAGCTGAATGCCTTCAGAGCCCGAGTAATGGAGGTCGTGAGAGAGAACCAGCAGCTACACCTGGTACGGGAAGCTTTCGTTCATGCCTTTATAAGGAAAACACCTGTTGAGATATCGTGATCTAAAATTATCGAAGTCAAGAAGTTAGGTCTATTTTAGACATTGTGCTTTCAGCGCACCGAACTCGAATATATCGATTTGGCGCGGTGAAAGCTCGATGTCTAATGGTAAGGTTGCTTATCAAAACTTCACTCTCACCGAGACCAAATTTCCCCGAGCCTTTCTCAGGTCGATTTCTGGCCTAAAAACTATAACTGGTACATGTCGTTTCTCATAAATGCATTTGAAGAGCAGTTGGTGATATTGTGCATGTGTCTTTGTTTCCTTGATACTAGAGTCAAAGCAAAGGAAGTCCGAGCAACGTCGATGGAGACGAGTGGTGAGTACGTTATGTAGGCTGGCTAGAAAACTATCTGATGCTGATCAAATTCAGTTAACCAATCATTCTGGCAAACTCAACCCGAGTAGTTTAACCCCTAACGGTCATGCCAGGTAGCCAGCACCTGTTTATACTTTAATTTGTCCCTATTTACTTCTGTACTCAAAATTATTTGTTCTAAAATGTTGCTGTTGCTGCTGCTGCTAATTATGACGTGGTGATATGCATACAAACCATTGCGTGTTATACAAGAAGATTGATGCAAATCTCGGCTGTTGAGAGTTTTTTTTAATTGTCCGTACACGCTTTTTTTATAATAGCCTGTTAAGTTTGGCAGAGCCTCAGCCTCAGTGTTCAGTAGTTTCTCTTCAGTTCCCATCCTGGCCGTAAATATGACTGCAGTGTTTCCTAACGGACTGTAACTTGATGAACTGTGTCTGGCTGTTCAATCGCTGTTTACGTTGAATATTCCTTCAGGCGGCAACTGCAAGAACAAGCAAAACTGGTTGTAGAGGAGAATGCTGTGTTAATGGAACATCAAGAATTACTGGACAGGAAAACTAAAGAACTTCAGCGATCCCACGCACACGAAGGTAGACTTTTTGGTTTCATCAATGCCTTGATTTAAAACCTTTTAAAAACAACGTCTTGGCTTATTGCTTATTCCCCAGCATGCCTTGCGAATCTGAGGATGAATCTCGTGCGAACCTCTTTAACTTGCTACTCTGCGAGATAAAAAACCACAGTTATATAAATTTTTATGGGAATTTACTTAAAATGTACTAAAAACTTTTATAAATGCCCCAGCCTCAAAGCTGTCCAAGAAGTTCTCAGTTCTGGAATCGGAGAAGCGACGGCTGGAAACTGAGTTGGAGGATGTGACTCGCGCCCACGCCTCTCTTAGCCGGAAGTACGACTCACTTTTGAAGGACAATGAGAGCCGGATTCCGCTAACCGATCACATGAATATGGTGGACGAGTGTCGAAGGTACTATCAGGAAGATATTCTGGTTTTGTATTCATTTAGTTTTTTTTAAATATATTAATTAACACTTGAAAAACAAATGACCCTTATGAAACTTGTCCAAGGCATTTTCAGATAAATTACCATAACCACTCTCAACGCATTAGCTGTAATACCCAATTCTTGTTTTCGATTGATGAAAGAGGTGAAAGAAATCTTGTCCTTGTTTTCTAAGGCTGCTAGAGGACGTAAAAGACAAAACGAAGGCTAAACAGGACGACACGGGTGCTATGTTGGAGGTAAGTAGAACCAGATCGCGAGCACAGAGAAAGTCGATCGAAAGATCAGGATGGCCACTTTGTCAGTGCATCAACTAACATGCGTTTGCAACAAGTATGGAAACAGTTTGTATTGGATCATATTGTGTTGCGTTGTATTGTATTGTATTGTATTAATTGTATTGTATTGTAACGTAATGTAATGGACTGTGCTGTACTGTATTGTATTGTATTACATTGTGATTTTTATCACTGCTGTGTGAAGATTAGCCTAGACGTGAGATCTGTAGTAGATTCAGTCTCACAAACCAATCACAATTTAACGGTACTTTTACGAGTCTTCAAGTTGTGCCTTGTTTAACATTCTATGTTTACACGCAGCTGTTGTTTTTTGCAGGCCATCAAGAAAGAAAAACAGAGTTTGGCCACAAAACTAGCAGGTATAAGATATTATTCTATCTATCATATTCAATAATACACTATAATATAATAATAATAATAACAATGACATATTAAAATAGTAGCAACAATAGTAAAAAATTTATCTTCATCATAAACTTTGTCATTCCTGTTGCCGTTGTCATTGTTACTATTTTTGTTTTTACTGTTGTTGTTATTAGTATAATTTATATAACTTTTATTATTATTATTATTATTATTATTATTATTATCACTATTATTATTACTACTACTACTACTACTAGCTCAGATGGTCGCCATTTTAAGCTCTTTTATATAGTCTGTGACGTAGGTAATTTTTGGGATCAAAAACGTGATAGTTATCTGCGGATTGATCAAGCAAAACGTATGGTTTGTTTATCTTAAGTTCTACTCAGCACCATGGTAAAACGTGTACTAGATTCTGCTGGGGTATACTACGATGGAATGGACTTCAGTCCAATGGGATTCGTATAGTATCCATACGATAGATAACTTGACTTTCAGACTCTATTTTCTTGTACGCTGCCGGTTTGGAGTTGCTCGAAAGACATGTCAAAGAAGTCTGAAAGTGGGGCTAAACAAGTCATTGGGATCGGGAAGATATTTAGGCTTTTATTGTCTTAGATCGTCATGGACAAATCTTGCCGTGTAATGCTTGTTCCTTATGTTCAACAGACTCTGAAGCAAGGAACACGCAGATGCTGAGGGAGCTTGAAGCCTACCTTAAGACCTTGAAGTGAGTTCTGAAGTTGTATGAGCGTATTTTGGTTGGGCTGTTTCCTTTTAGATAAAACTGTGACCGCATTTCTCATACGTACTACCTGATGAGTTAGAGCTTTATAAAGCGGACCTCATACGAAAAAATTCACGATTCTGAAATCATCCAATTTATCCGGTTGCTGTCTTATCTCTACAGGAAAACGGAACGTAAAGTTGTGTTGTTGCAGCGGCAACTGGAGGCTGTTCAGCACAGAGAGCAGATGGCACAAGAAACGCTCTCCGAAGTCTTAAAAGTGGTGAGTTTCTCTTGTGCTGTGTTGTTACGCGCAACCACCTGTGCATAAGTGTTGAGCTTTTGGTGATCGAATGATTGAGACTAGAGATGTCGATTAGAACAGCAGTTTTAAGATTAAAAATTTCGGTCCACAGAAGAAATTTTGAATTTGATATAATACGGAGCACGCTGAGATCGACGTTTAACCCGGGCCGAAAATTCAATAAGTTGCAAGCTATCAGCCCAAGGGGGTGTCAGTCGGATCTCCCCCCCCCTCTTTAGTGGTTTCAAAATAGTTAGAGATTAAAGCTAGCCATGTGCCATGTCCATTACTTTTCACGACAACAATCGTGTTTTAGAGTGAACTGTTGCTTGTTGCTATGACATGCCTTTTGCAATGGTTAAATGTTCAACATGTTGTTCGGAATTTCGGTTTTTAGCATAGTTTTAGCGGGTTTGTAGACAGGGTAGATTTGCAGTCTTTTAAAAATGTGCGAGTATTCAAAATAACAAAGTTTGTCAAAATGCTTTGTTTTGTGCATAATTAATTTTGCACAAATTGATTGTTGTTAAAAGATGCTTCCTCAACTAGAATAAAAAAACTGCAACTTTCATTTTAGCTGCTCCCAGTTATAGCTATAAGAAATTTGACTCCCCAACCTTCCCCTCCTTTGCTGTTAAGCTCAAATTTGGGAGTTTATATTGACAAAATGTTGTTGAAAAACAGGCATAAGATTTACGAAAACCTCGTTTGAGGTTAAAAGTTGAACTATTTTTTCAAATTGCTTTATTCTCGTCCTCTATCAAAGAGTTTTTCTGAAGTATTGTAAATGTCTTCTTGTGGTTGTTAATGCCGTATTTAACTTTAGTTAGTATACGTTGTTAAAAAAAACCTAACAAATTAATTGTTTATGGCATTCCTTTGTTAGGCAGAGAAAACGGCTGCCGAACGAGATGGAATAATGAAACTTGTAAGTGATTTTCTGCTTTAATTGTTGCTTATATTTAAATCTTGATGTTTAACATTTTATAAGAGACGTTGAATTCTGATTGAAGTAACTCAAGCTTTAGCTTGCCCTCTCCCTAACTCACTATTTAGGAATCTTGGCCAGTAATGTTTTATTGTTTAATAGGCCAAATCGCAGAATCTGGAACACCGCAAGGCGGCTACCATGATCAAGAAAGGGGACCAAAGTATCCGTGGATTGGAGGAGAAGCTGGCTGTAAGGGCATTGAATAATAATGTTAATAATAATAATAATAACAATAATAAAAATAACAATAATAATAATATTGTTTTGTGCATCAATCAAAGAGCATTTATATTGAACATGATTTTAACCTCAAAACCTGAAACTCATGTGCGTTGCTCCTCCTTCCTCGTTCCTCTCATTTTAACTTTGTAGACGAGGTTATTTTTCACCTTCAGAAAACCGTGCTGTTGACGATTTTGTTTTAGAAAATATAGGTAATATACGTGCAGTCAGACAAGAGAACCACAGATTTCCTTGATGGTAATTACTTTCCAAATGTTTTTGTGTTTTATCGTAGGAATACAAGTCAAAGGCAAGTCACAAGGTCGCTTCTGTAAACGGAAAGTAAGTACTTGTATTTAACAATGCTTCTATGTTGACGGTTTGTCATTTTTGTTTTCAATTTTTACGATCTCTCGCTTGAATCATTGAAACATTGTAGTTGGTTACCTTCTCGGTTAGATGAGGCGTATCTCGTTGTGCTACTGACAGCAGCAACTCTGGTGACACTTTTTCCTTTAAGGTTGAGAGAAAAAGAGAAAGAAATCAACAAACTAAAAGAAGAACACGACAAGGAGCTGAACAGTTTGCGAGGCTTGATCAGGGAAAAACAACGTCAGCTGGAGTTGGTTATGGGCCAGTCTAGGTAAGGCGCTGAGACTTCATCACAGAGAAATTAGAAAATAACAAATTCTTCTTTATCCTGTTGTTGTAGTTGATAATGTTGTACTTCTTCTTACTCTTCCTCTTCTTCTTTTTCTTTTTCTTCTTCTTCTTCTTCTACTACTACTACTACTACTACTACTACTACTACTACTGTTACTAATTATACTACTATTACTACTACTACTACTACTACTACTACTGCTACTACTGCTACTACTACTACTACTGCTACTACCTTTACTATTACTACTATTACCACTACTACTACTACTACTGTTACTATTATACTACTATTTCTACTACTACTACTACTACTACTACTACTACTACTACTACT
>JAOBRG010366404.1:0-12128 GCA_027574985.1 Umimayanthus nakama | reverse complement strand
AGATCTGAGTAGAAAATGAACATTGACAGTCCCAGACATATATTTTTGCAATTTTAATCGATATTATAAAATATAATAAAGATCGATGACGTCATAGGTATTGCGCAATACTTGGCCGGCAAACAAAGTTTCTAATATATTTACTTATTTTCATGAACAAATGAACTGGTCATGCAACAAACTGATAAGCACAGTGCTCTTATTGACATTGTGTGTATAAGCAAAAGGCATATTTGTTGATAGGAAGCATTTTATTACCCAAGAAAGAGAGCAATGTTTTTCTTGTAAAGTCAACATGTTGTAGAAAAAGAATTGCCAACTTTGTGTCCAAAACGTTAAAGAATATTTTGTTGCAGAGTGATTTAAATTATTACCGATTTACCTATTAGTTTTAATGCTTAGTTTCAGCCAGCAAAACTTCCCGTTCACTTTGTATTAAATTTTTAAAAATATCGGTCAATTTCAACATTTTTACCTTATGATGACGTCATGGTGACGTCATATGTCAATTAAAGTAAACTAATTAAATTGTCTTGCGATTATCTATTACTGTACCAAATTTAGTTCAAATCCGTCAAATAGAACTAAAGTAACAAAGGTGTGGTGGATTCCATCTCCCCGTGACCAGCCAGCCCAAAAAAAGCCCGTGTAAGATAGGGTTAAGTTTCTTAATACCCTTAACAATTTCCTATTTAGATTAGATGATCTATCACAGTTCACTTCCAGTTACGATGGTGCTTCAGGTATAGATGGCGTTGCTGGAGGTGATGGTCTATTGAGTTATTTGCTGATATGTTCTACCCATGGATGAAACTGGTAACCTCTCCTAGTCAAGATTATCCCTTCCTTGTCTTTTACCTGGTTGTTGGCACGAGTGTATTTTTCCGCTAGCTTCTTTACGCTGTCATAGAGGTCTTTCATATTTCGACTAGCTGCTGCATCCTCTGCTTAACGGAGGAGGAACTGACAAAGAATGGAGAAACTAACGAAGACATCAAAGTCAGAATCAACAAAGCACAGGTGGTTTTTAACTTGCTGAAGAAAGTATGGATGTTTTATGGTTCAGAGACACGGAGAAATACAAAGTCATCTCAGAACAAACTGCAAACATTTGTCAACAAATGTTTGAGAAGAATCTTGAAGATATCTTGGTCAGACAAAGGTGGCGAATGAAGATCATGGGAGGCGGGCGGGTCAAGAGGCCAATCAGACACAAATTAGACGTCGAAAATGGAGATGGATTGGTTACACGTCAAAAAAACATCCAGACAGTGTTACAAAGCAAGTTCTGAAGTGGAATTTCCAAGGTAAGCGAAAATAGGACGCCCCAAGAACACCTGGAGGCGTGATATTGAGGCGGAAGTGAAGAGCTTGGGCTACACGTGGAACACCTTTGAAAGAATAGCCCAGGACAGGACAAGATAGAGGATATCGTTGATGGCCTATACTCCAGGAAGAGCTATAGGCCAAGTGAGTGAAGTTGTCAGTGTTTGGAAAGCGTTTAGCGAAAAGGTGAGTTCTTATAGTCAACACAGAGATTGCTATAACATATAATACTGCTATCTATATGAGTTATAACGTCACCTAGTTATCATAAAAAAGATGTGTTAACGAATAAAGAACAGTTGTAGCAACAGGCTTTGACAATCGTTCAAAGAAAAAAATTTATAGCCAAAAAATTTCGATGGTGTTAATTTGACCCCCTCCCCCAAAGGCTTCTAGGTTTACAGAAATGATCAGTTTCACTAATAACTAGTGAAGAGTTTCAATACGTGGACGTGGAATCTTGTGCTTCTGGACAACAAGAAGTACGAGTTTTAAGACAAGCAGGGATGCATCCAGACTAGTGCGACTAGTTTCCGGAAACTAGTGTAATTTTCGGTGAAAAAAATTAACTTGACTTTATTGTTTTCCGTGTTTCATTATTTGTTTCTGAATCTGTTCTTCTGATTAACAGTGACTTTTTTTCTAAGGTGCAGATAAAACCTCTTTTACACCTCTTTTTACAAAACTTCCCATCTCTTCCCCCTCACTACCAGATTTGTCACCTGTGTAGGCATCAGTGCACAGACAATATACCATTGTGCTCCGTGCACTAGTCTAACTGTTCTTTGATTGGTGGAGTGAGCTATTGTGATCAGTGCACTAGTCTATTGTGAGCTATTGTAATCAGTGCACTAGTCAAACTGCTCCCTTTGGTCGCTCTTTTCTCGGGGCCTACGGCCCCTCGTTATTATTTTTTGCGGTGCACTACTCACAAAATTGGCTAGATCCACCCTGACAAGTGCAGTCATTGAAGGTTAAAAATATCTAAAGAAATCTACATTTTGCGGTTGAAAAAGCAATTTCGTGACAGTGAGTCTCTGTTTGAAAAATGACTTGATTAAAACAAGCTTAAAAGAGCAGGTGTGATCAAGTGAACAATAGAAACATTGGGAAAAAGTAATAACTTTGAGAAGTTAATAACTTTTGATTCTTTTGATGAAAACACAAAATGATAACGTTTTTTAAAAATGTAGAGGAGTCTATTTTAATTTTGATTTTGTTTGAAGTTTTTTATGACATTTCTGTAATTTGTTTGTGTATGTAAAAAGTTGTCGGAAACTTATCGCTGAAAACAACAAAATTTAATCTAGCCATTGACTTTAATTATTTTTAAGGCATAACGAAGAGCATTTCAGCTTTCCTTAAGTTCTTGGTTTTCTTCGTTTTTCACGGCGCATGTATCTAGTATCAATTCTTGGTACCAATACAATAATGTAAAGGATTGAAATTTTATTGCGGCCATCTACATGTTTACTATTTTAAGGCATTAACTGCAACCGTCTTCATATTTGGGAATGAATAACTCATTGCCTAACGGTTCATTACAGTATTTCTTCCTCAACGCGTCTTCCCAGCAGTGTAATCCTAATGGGGCTCCCAACACTTCAACAAGCAACAAAGCATTTATGGTCATGGGTTACGTTATTCTGCTTTTCATTTCTCTCTCTGGAAACGCAATCATCATCGCTGTCTTCTACAAACGATACAATCAACTGAAAACACCAGTCAACTTCTTCATCATCAATATGGCCGTGTCTGATCTCCTTGTTCCTTTCTTTGTGCTGCCAAAGCGTATCCAAATGGTTTTTCTCGGTTGGGGTCCGTGGCTAGTAAGTGGTGTTTTGGGCGACATCATATGTAAGGTTGCCAGTTTTGCTGACGAACTTTCCATTGCTGTCTCATCGCAAAGTATGGTTTTTATCGCAGCCGAAAGGTTCTCCTCAATTGTGTTTCCACATAAACGACCTTTCATTTCTAGTCGTACAACCCCAAGATTTATTATTTTCACCTGGGTATTTGCATCTGTGTTTTTTTCTTGTTACTTTATTATCAACAAACTAGTTGTTGAAAACGAAACGGTTAAATGCGATTACTCTTTGCCACAATTTTTTGACACTTGGCAAGAACTTTGGAAGGTGGACAGGTTGATTGTTCTTTTTGTGTTCGTCCTTACTCCATTCGCCCTGATGGTGGTGTTTTATACAATAATAATCGTCACCCTTCATCGTCAACTGAAAGCCGCTGTCAAATTGTCATCAGAAGCACAGAAGCGACGTGCAAAGCAAACCCAAAGAATTACTCTGATGCTGATATCCGTGGTAGCAGTGTTCTTCATATCCTGGACGCCATACTATATTTACTTTTTTCTTGACTACTACCCTCTTGGATCCAACCTGTCTTGTGACTCGATAAAAATATTATGGTTTGTTGGCCGTTACATGAACTACATCTATACAGCCTTCAATCCGTTGATATATTACACATTCAACCCAATTTATCGCCATGGTTTCCACGAACTGTTGGGTTGTCCGTGGTCCTGTTTGTTTCGCTGCAGAGGTGTGACGCTTGCCAGTGCACCAGTTAATGCACCGACAGGAACTTTCAGTTACATTGCGAAAAGAGAACAAGAGACCGCTCAAGCTGTGCAGCAAAGTAAAACCTAGGCAACAAAACACAGAAAAAATTATTTAACACAACACTGTTAACACTGCTGTAGTTTCCCATAAACAACATTTTAAACTACTTCGAGATTTAGATGTAGTCGTTGATACTTTCAGAAATTTTAATTTTTGATATGGCTTGTTTCAATTATGATGTGAGTTATTATTGTGGTACAGTGCCAAAATCCTCCACTACGCAAGCCCTAATAAGTATGGCTCATGCGTGGGCTAAACACACTGATGGGAACGATGCTACAGTGTGTGTAGTCTTGTTTGACTTCAGAGAGGCGTTCGACCTATTTGAATACGAGATCCTCGCTAAAAAGCTTGAAAACTTAGGTCTTTCCCAGGGAATGTGAGTTTGCTCATCGACTTGCTGAAAAACCGGAAGCAGCGCGTCACTGCTTTTCAGAATTGGCCGCAGTGTCTGCAGGAGTACCACAAGGAACAGAGCTTAGACCATGGCTGTTTCTAGTTATGATCTATGACATAAACACTGATAAGATAGACCCTTTGAAATTCGTTGATGACACAGCAATGGCAGAAGCAATACCAAGCGATGGAAATAGAAAGTATCAAGAATCTGTTGACGTCTACCTTGTACACCAAACCCTGGCGACAAAGTCCCAATTAAACGTAACCAAATACAAGGAACTGCGAATTACATTCTCAAAAACTGACTCAATACTTGATCCGATTGTCCTAATCAACCAGCCATTAGAAATTGTTAAGTCAGCTACGCTCCTAGGAATGAATATTCTTCCGATTTAAATTGGAACATTCACACGTCACCGAAATTATGAAGAAATGTACCCTGAGGTTCTACTTCTGTTTTCCCAAAACTACTGTTTTCCTGAAGCATTCATGATTTGTAGATGCTTTCAAATTCTATGTTTATTGTTACAACGAACTATTCTTTTGTAATTCTTTCACAAAGATACATATACCATTTTACACAAGAATAGTTCCCTAAAAGGGACATTTTAATTCCTAAATCAGCAGCATATTTGTAGGCTTATGAACAAATTTTCTTATTCGATTTGGTCGAACAGAGCATATAGCTTAAAATAATGAATGGCAGCAAGGGAATGGATTTTTCGAACAAAGCAAAAATATTGAAGGGGAACGTGCTGAAATTTTGGGAGAGAACAAGGGAACAAAGTGAAAAATCTGAGGGGAACACGGAAACACGCCCCCCTTGGAGACCCTCTATTCTCTTTCTTGGCTCACCTAAAGAGATAGCGATTTATAAATATTAATCTGCTGTGAAACAAACGCAGTAATTATAAGCATAATAAACGATAAAATAAAGCTAAACATTCTTAATTAAAAGTTGTTCCAAATCATTTTTTCATGTTTGTCAAAGTGGTAAATGTGACGTGAATACAAGTTTACAGCTCAACAAATGCTTCATTTACCGTGTTTTAATAGGTTTTTAAAACATGTGTTTGCAGTAACTATTTGCCACGTTAGGAAACACGAACATCAAGAGAATGAAAGGACGCCTGTTGGTCTCTAAGATGATTATCATAGGGAAAAGGAAAATCGAATGGTTCATTGTTTGTTTGTTTATTTTCATGCAGTTGGCTTGTTATCAGCAGTTGATGAGTCTCAGGAGTTTTTTTGTTTTTCTGTTGTTAACTCTCCAGTAATTTTAAAAACATGTTCTACGTTTGTGCAACTTCTTATGTACTTTGCTGGCTCCACCTCTTTCCAAAGGTCTTCATGCTCGCTTGTTTGTGCTGTTAAATGTCTTTATTTGTTTCGTTTTCGCAATTAATATATGTATATATCGCATCACAAGAACACGTTAAGTCTCTTGCAAACTATTTTTGATGAACAAGCGTTTTTGTCTCTAGAGGAGCTGGGAAAGGCTCCAAGAAAATTTTTAAATCTGAAAGCCTTATAAGACGTTATAAAAACACCCTTTCCTGGCACGTTCGGTTGGCTCGGTATTTGTGTCTAAAAGGTTCCGAAAATTGATCGTTATGTTCTTGTTAACTTTGACAAAAAGAGCATTGTCACCAGTGTAATATATTTTCATGATTAAAAACTAATGTCACCCTCTTTTTGATACCAGTTAGTTATGATAGGACTTGTGCATAGTGTACTTTTATCTTCTGTTCCTTTATGCTCCGCGATTGGTCAGTGGTATCTCGTCACAGCGTCAAGGTGTAACTTGATTAACGAATTCGCAGCAAAATGGTTGGTTTGGAAATGCTGGAAATTTAGAAAGCCATCCGATAACAGGCCAGCCTTGTTATGTGACTTCATTTTTAATTATAGTTTTTGCGTCATTTATAATAATAGCAACTTACCTGGATATCCAAGTTGAGCGTTTAGTTTTTGTTCGTCTTGTGATGGATATTATGATAATTTAACCACACTGCATTTCTCTCTTTGTAAATGGCTTCGAATTCTGAGAGCAGATCTTCAAAATTGGAATACCGGTTTCCCGACTGAAATCAAGCCGGGGTTCGGGATTCTAAAGTTAAACTGGGACAATCCCGTCTAAATCGGGATGGCGTGGCACTCTGCAAGGGTTTGAGGGTTCCAGATGCATGCTCCCTCAGAAAAAGTTAAAAACTTGATACTTCCATTCATACTGCTGGAAATGCACTGAAATTGTCAATCCCACCATCACCACGTTATTTTGTACCATTTTAAATTTTTTACGATCCCAACAGGGGGATCTCTTCGGCTTCTGGGGTTGTGCCCGCGTATCCCGCGCACCCTCCCCCAACCTCGACCGACTGGAGTTTTGCCCTGCGATCGAGGATGCCCCACGTCCTTGCCTACGGGTCTCGAGCACCTCTCTTTCTACTGATTCAATTGGCTGTAGCTTTTGACCAATTTCATTTCATTTGTTGGTTTTTCAAAAAATCTTAACAATATTAGTCTCGTTCAAATCAATTTTGCTCTATTTCTAGTTTTGTCTTCAGCATGTCGGTAGAGTTTGGCGTAGCGAAAACTGATAATAGCAATTTTCTGTTAACCAACCGCAGCGCGATTTCCTTTTTGGTAAGTGTACGGATGCCTATTTCTGAAACTGAGCAATTTCATATATGTTACACACTGTAATAGTTGACAAAATGTGTGTTTCAACAGACCATTCCTTTGAGAAACATACCTCTCCTTGTGCACGGACATATGCCGCTCTGGGCCCGGTTGTTAAAAGCCCGATTAGTGCTAATCCTGGGTTAACTCTACAGGTTTTGTTAAGAGTTAATCCAAGATTAGTACTAATTGGGCTTTGAACAACAGGGCCCAGGGGAGTATTTACTGAAGAAGGCAAGTTCCTTAATATTTTTGAATGTGTAAAGCGGCCATATCTGTGCAAGGACAACTCCACTCCCCCTGACCTGCCCCCACCCGTTTTGGTCTTGTCGCTTTTCAGTGATCTTGGAGACTAGAGCCGGCTGGTCAGGAAAAGAAAACAAAAAAATCGAGGCCAGTTCTTTGATGTTTGAGAGAGCCTAAAACCGAGCAACAAAACAAAATGGCGGACGTTAAGAAACGACAGATAAACTATTTCTTGCAAGTATTTTAAAAAGAAACGCAGCTTAAACGAGCTAAAGTTGTGCATTTAAAACAACTCATCAGACAAGACAGACTAGATTGACGCAGCAAATGCAAGCTCATCAATTTCGTGGAGCACTGTGTAAATTTTATGTTTTTAATTTTTAAGAGTGTACATGTTTTATTGATTTCCAAATTTAAAATAATTTTGGCTTTTACATGTATCCTGCATATTCTACAAATGTGTTGAATTTGTTAACATACATATATCGATATTTAAATGAATGTTTTATAGCTTCTTCCAATAGCTTTTAGAATTTACAGGAGGGCCAGGTTGAGAAACATGGTTGTTAATTTTATACGTACTTGCTTGCAATGTGTCGACATGGATAGCATCACTTTAAAAATAACATTTGTCAAAAAAATACTGATCTACTGAGTAACAGAAAGGTAGTGAAACAGAGGTATGTCATTATAAATAATTTAAACGAAAATGACACATGTTTCTTTTTGTTTTGTTGGAAAATATCAGGAAACCGTGTATTAATGATGGCAACGTAAATATTGATTATTCAGAGCTAATTGTGCGGTCTTAAAACAGTACATTGTGTAAGTGTTAATGATATTCAAAGCATATGTAATCTCTAGATAGCCAAATAGAGCATTGTGGTCTCTGAAAATTCAAGCAAAAACGTTGTGAAGTGTTGTTTCTTCAGTCATCTCAGCCAAAACTGTTTCAGGTGAAAACTCGTGTATATTTGATTGTGAGTTTGTAACGACAAAAACGGAAAAGGTAACGAATTTGGAAGTTGCGAGGTAAACGAGAAATTTATTTCACAATAGTTGATTAAGGGTAACTGTGACAAAATGATGATAATAAACATGTTGATGTACAAAGAACAAATATTTCTTAAAGATATTATTTTCTTTCTTCTTTCAAAAATATCAGTGTGGTTACTTTTGTTGTCCTATTTTTATGAGAATAACAATAGCCATTGTAATTTGTTCATCGAGCTAATGGTAAATGTTAGAACACTTATTCTTGTAAACTTTTGGAGCTTCAAAAAAACTGATACCAATAAAAAGAGTTTGACCTAAGACCTACTTGCCCTAGATATAACGATTTTTCTCTTTATATACTCTGATTTTAGAACACATAGACAGGAAGTGAGAGACACATTTGGACCGCTTCGACATAATTGCACAAAGTCTCTAATTAGCGAAGCAGTTGTGAATGTTTGCAAAGTACTGAAGTTGTGAACGGCGCTGCAGCTGTTGCGTTGTCGTCTGGTTTGTTTGGAAAAGAGCACCAACCCTCATTAATGTAATTGTATCTGAGTTTTTTACAGCACAGTTTAAAGAAACTCGGTTAACGGCACCTGAAGTCTTAACTAATTTCAGTTCAGTTTATAGCTTTGCAGGTTGTATATTCAATAGCTTTCAATTTCAGTTAGCAACATTTTGAGTATATCAGTTGATGCCAGACAGAGAGCTTATGTTGTTTTGGCAACATATTGTATTGTCTGAGAAAAGAGTTGTAGACAAAGATTACATCAATAGTTGATGTGGTGTTTATCTCCGTGATTATTTTTCGACGGGTTCTGCCATTGACGTTTAGCGAAAGCTACTAATTTCTCAAATCCTCTTCTGAGTTGGTTGTTAAGACTTCTAAGTCCTTTCAGTACCGCCAACAGACGAGGTAAAAAGTATAATTAGTTAGCGGCTTGCAATAAACTAAAAACTTGTTGTGATCTAAGGTTTCAGCCAGAAAAATAAGTCAATTAGTTTTTAGGATTTTCGTTAACACGAAAATTGAATCAAAAAGTGCTAAACAACCGTTTTCACTGAAAGGGTGAAATATCGACGCAAAACTGAATGGGTATTTCGCAATTTACTCTTTGAGGTCCATATGTACATCAACAAGGGTGAGTCCGCTTCTTAAGTTCGAAGTAAGTTACGCTGGTCGACTCATTTCTCATTCCATTTCTTTTCTGGATGTTACATTATAAAGTTCTTGTATCTTTTTTAAGCCGAAAAAATTAAGAGTTGTAGTAAATTGTAGAGATTTTTTTTCAAGCGCAATCATTTCATCAAGTGGAACAAATTTAGAACATACATGGCCTTCGTTAAGAAAAACCCCTTACAATCATTACAGTGGCACTTGTCCTGTTTTATTTACCTTTTCAAGTTTGCTTGGAAGATGCAGCTAATGCATTCAATTAC
Source organism: Umimayanthus nakama (assembly GCA_027574985.1). Classification (NCBI taxonomy): domain Eukaryota; kingdom Metazoa; phylum Cnidaria; class Anthozoa; order Zoantharia; family Parazoanthidae; genus Umimayanthus; species Umimayanthus nakama. The sequence continues at coordinate 2,400 of JAOBRG010366404.1, read as the reverse complement.
TTTTTGTTGTTAGTAATTATAAGTTAAAGGTCGGTGTATAAATGAAAAAAATTAACACTATGAACAAAGGATTGGACAATTGAGAACTAGTTTGAACTGAAAAAGAGTTTTAATGAAACATGGAAGGATATGCTGTCTGGTTATGTTACAGCCTTTGGCATTACGTCTTCCTTTTAGTTTCTTTAATTCCCTTAATGATATTAATTCTTAATTTTTGTCGTATTTAAATCTTGCATTAGTTAAGATCAAGAAACAATATCGTTTTTATGCTGAAATTTCCAACAATTATATATAATCCCAGTTCTTACCATGCGTAAACAAGTCGAAAAGATTTCTTCTCCAGGAGTAGTAGTTAACTTTAGAACATATTACCGATTTTTTATGAGCCCAGACTGAATCAGTTCTAGATGTAGAATGAAAACTAGTCGACATTGGAGATAACGTCACTGTTCGCTCTCTGACATCAACAGGATTTTCAAAAGATTCCATATTGATCCTACTATTGCTAAAGTATTCAAATGTTGATAAACTCGGAGTTTAGCGTATTAACAAAATAGCAAGTTAAAAAAAAATTAAGATAAAACATATTGAAAACATGTTGAAAAAAGCGTCAAGGCTAGCTCATCTCACCAGTTGAAAGAAACATTGGTTTAAACACACGAACTTTCCGTATCTAGCCTTTTTGCTGACTGTGAGAGGTTAATGGTTTGATCGTTTGGACAAAAAAAGTCGTATGTTGCTTTCCATATCAGCAAAAAGTGGGAATTTGAGTTGCCAACCTGCCAGCGTTAATGCGTTAATAGTTTATACACCTCCCAGCAAAGCCTCTTTCTTGTACATTTATAATTGTTAATTAAATGTGATAATCTAGTTCTTAGTTCTATATTTTTCTTCCCTCAGGAAACCGCTTTGAGAAAAAGTATACTTAGTCATTAGCTAAGTGAAAGCAATGTCGATATACTCTGACAAAGTTGCTTGGTGTGTGGCTTATGGTACCGTAGCCTTAGCCGTGTGCATTGGCAACCTCTTTTCCATAGTCATCTTCATAGACAACCGACAGCTTCGGCGCAATCGTGCCAGCTACCTGATAATCAGTCTGTCGATTGCTGACCTCATCGTGGGCTCAGTAACTTTACCAATGTACATTATCTATCAACTTACTGGGCCGCACATCGTCACGGTCACATTCAGAATAGTTTTCGACTCCGTGGATCTACTATCTGGCTTTGGGTCCGTTTTCGGTTTGGTTGTAATTGCTCTTGAACGCCTGTATTCTGTCTACTGGCCCCATCGCTATCGTGCCACAAACAAAAAAGTTTACTTGTTTTCAATTTTTCTGGTTTGGGTTCTGGCCGGCTTCTTGTCAGTGTTACGAGTGGCTCGAAATCTGCTAACGTTTGAAGCGTTCTTTTATTCCATGGTAACTTGCCTGTCGATTTCCATCCTCATCTTAACGATCGCTTATGCTCTCATTTGGTATCGAGTCAAGTGTAGCCATGTAACCGTGCACTCCAATCGCCAAACAAGGGAGCGTGCTCAAAATAAGAGACTTGCAATAACGCTGGCGATTGTAACCGGAGTGTTCATACTCACGTGGTTGCCATTCCATATTGTTAATATCATTTTCTTCATCTGTGGTTTTCCCTGCCCGTTGGTTTTTTCCTTGCATTCGGTATACGCAATTAAGTTTCTCCACTACGCCAACTCTCTGCTTAACCCTGTAATCTACGCCCTGCAGCTGCCTGAGTTCCGCAAGACATTCAGGAGAGTTCTGGGTAGCGCCGACTGGGTTTCTCCAAAAGACGCAGCCCTAGACACATATCGCACCACCGCCCGATCTACACTGCAGGTCAGGGAAGCCAACAGCAAGCAGGAAAATAAAAGATCCGTTAAAGAAGTAGAATCATAACCTTTTAAGAAAACACAGTTGAAACCTCGGTAACTCGAATTCCCCCTTAACCCTATCTAGCCTTTGCTTTATGGAGGTCTCGCAGCCTGGGGGGTAGGGGGATGATTCAACCCCCCTCCGTAACTTTTTTATTACTCATCCAAAAGATGTCAAACTTGGGTCAATTAAAAAGTGGCGTAAGTTCTACACAACTGTGGTATCAATTTGCAATTAAGGCATGTGACATCATAATGACGCCACTACAATAGTTTTTTTATGGAGTATTTTTTGCAATTCCAGACTTTCGCCTATGAAATCAACGGGAGTCCGAAATACTCGGATATATTTTAACCCTATTCCGCCTGGGCTTTTTTTGGGTGGTTAAATCTTTGGGGGGGGGGGGAGTGCGGAAAGTGCCCGCGGCCCATAAGTATAAAACTATTAATGATAATGAAATGAAATTTGGTGAGGTAGTAGAGAATCATTAACTAATTAATTTGGTCTTGCTTAAT
>JAOBRG010366393.1:880-12128 GCA_027574985.1 Umimayanthus nakama | reverse complement strand
AAACTGTTTCCTAGCAGAAATGTGCTTTATTTGATCTAGGTAGCCTTCCGGTTTAAATTCTTTCTTAAATGTGTTATGGGGGGCGCTTAGGCAACTTCTCATAAATTTTTTTTTGTCACCTGCAGAGACAAAGCCGGTTAAAAAGTTTCGTTGAGCATTACTTTATTATTTTATTCTTTCATATTATTATATAGTTTACACATTACTGTACGTGTTTTACTGGTTCTCTCATTTTTTCATTCTTTACCCCAAAAAGAAGTTAAAAGAAGCGGAAAAATTAAGTATCTGACGTTCTAAAGAATATTTTTTACATTACTACAATCCTAACATAGAACGCAATTTGTACATCTGTACGGTGTTATTTTAGTTCAGAGGATAAGGAAATGGCTACAAGGCAGGAGATGGTTTGGCTTTCAAAAGATGTGATATTTTAAATCCAATATTTTGATGAGTTTATGATCCGGCTTTCCCTAGTTTACTGTTTTATCGGGTTGCTTCTGGTTGTAGTATTTGCTTAAACTAATAGACTTTTTGTTGTTGTTGTCTTAATTTAGAGACTAATCGTTGTTTTTGCTATAATTAAGAGACTGATTGCTTTTGTTGATTTACATGTAATTAATAGACTGTATGTTTTTGTTCAATTGTTAAATAGACGAATTATTGTAATTGCTTTTATTAAGTGACTGATTGTTTAAGTTGCTTCCGTTTATAAGAGACTTCGTGTTGAAAATAATGAGATTTTATTGTTTACCGTTAGGATTCATCGAAGGCCTGGGTTCCAAGAGTAGGGTCCAGTCGTTCACCCTAGTCAGACTGAAGGAGAGTTGTGCTGTTGGAGCCGCGGTACTGGGCGCAAAGCATGCTGGTCGCTCGCTCGTAGTCGACTATAGTACCACTGTAGAGAAATTCTTTCACCATCAGTATTGATAGTAACGCTAAAGCTAACTTAACTAGTCATATTACAATTATTTTAGATTTTAGGTATTGTCTCTTTTTCTCAGTTATTGGCATGATCGTGATCTTCATAGATTGAAGTACGGCCCGTTCTACTTGCGACAGTCTATTTTTGTCATTTTACAAAATGCAAAGTAACATAGTCAGTTGTGATTGCTTGGGGTGGTGGAGCCACTTTGAAATGTACTCGATGAATGCCGACGTTGCTAGTTTAAATCCCTTGCTAACTTAAACGTCGTTAATTGGAACTAATCGCTAATTCGAACGTTGCTTACGGGACAGCACCTGAAGCCAGACCTTCCAACCTCTGAAACTGCAATTACTGCTTCCTAGCGCCATCTAGAGTCGATCAATGAAAACTTTGCCTAAGAGACTGAGCTGCCACAATGCTGCTACATAAATACGACTCCCAAGCAAGTACAGAAAAGACTGCAGACTTTATTTTGGAGTGAATTTAATCATTTCTCAATCATTTCGGCTCACCGTGAGATTTGGAGCTTGAAACATGAGACCGTGAGATTCACTCGAAACCGTGAGAGTTGGAAGGTCTGTAAAGCAGCATTTCCATTTGCTCTGTCGTAAAATATTACAAAAATATAACTTGGTAGGATTACCTTGGTTGACGCTTAAGTGAGTTTTAGCTGTACTTTATGTACGCCGGTTATAAGAAAAGAAACCAACAGGAGCTTTGGGTACACTGATAATGAGTGATAACGCGCCTGCAAATGTTGTTGCTGTATGGCCGTAGCATTAAAACGAACCTGTGCTCTGTATTATGCAAAATCAATGATAATTTTTTTCTGCTGCTTGTACCTGACAGTTCCTTTCGGTTCTAGTATCGACTATGAAAGGGATGAAATTTTTTGAAACAGCTGAAAAGAAAATATAGCATTGCTCGGTTGTGCTTCAATACATGTATTGGGAATACAATTCCCTAAAGAGTTTATTAATGAATAAATAACTAACCATAGGTTTAGAAAACGTGCCGAGTTCTGTTTTTCACCTGGCCGGTCAGTCCTTCAGAGCCGTCCCAATGGCCTACTTTTAGGTCGCTTTCCATTTGACCGGTCCGGCCGGTAAGTTGTTAAATGGAATGCGCGAGTTCCCAGAACTGGTTCTGATCAGAATGGCCCTGCTCATGGATCAGAGCTGCTCAGTTCTCCCGCTCCGGTCGGCCAAAGCGCGGGAATTTGGAGAGTTGTGGCGAGAAAAATGAGCGCGCGCACCGTGGACCTTTTCCATTTAAACCGGCCAGAACCGGTTCTTCTCGGCCGGCCGGACTGGTCAAATGGAAAGCAACCTTATAATTGTACGCTTCAGTGCCCACGGACAACATAACCTGAAGTCGAGGCAAGGTTTTCATGCATTTGCTGTAGCCTCGACTTCACGTTATTGTTCGCGGAAACTGAAGCGTGGTTCGAAAGTGGTTTGTTCGCAATAACTTCGTACAGGTGTGAAAATATTTTCTTTAATGCGAGTGGTCGGTAATGGACCATATCGTGGAAATATCCCAACCTCGTTCCCAGACTCTTTCCTCTCCCGAGAGAAAGACCCTGGTTTTTTCTGGTCACAACCTCGTCCCCAGGGCCTTTTGGGTATAACCAGAAGGCCCTGGGGACGTGGTTGATCTGGTCACATGCCACCCTGATTCTGGGTGTTAATAAATCATGTGCATCTGTTTTGACGAAAACATAATATTTTCCTTGCTACACTACGCTAAAAAAAGAACAAGAACCAGTTTTAAGCATGTTTTCCACTTACCACCTAGAATCTAGGTGTTACGTGCTAGACCCAACCAGGATCTTTCTCTCGGGAAAGGAAAGGGCCTGGGAACGAGGTTGGAAATATCCTTGCATTAACAGGAACGTTCATTTTGCTCTGAGTCTGAACGTCATTCGCATTTTTCAGGATTTCGACTTCAAGTGTTCTCAACTGTTGTCCTGAAAATGTTTGTAATTGCGACGGCATAAAGACGCACGTTGAATGACTGTTCCAAACATAGAACTATCAAATTTATCGAAACAAGTGTCCTTTCTAGGTCTCGGCCTTAGGAATGCCTGTAAACATGTTGTAAGAATTTGACACTTTTAAACCTCCATGTTCTTAAAAGACAATAACCTTTAATTGAAGATGGAAACACAGTCAGTCGAAGTTGAAGGAGTATATATTTAGCTTGATACAAGTAACTGTTTCGATTGTTAGACTTTGTATGGGAATGAACAGCGGTGTTCAAAAAATCGTTAATACTTGGTTCAAATGGCACGAGTTAACATTCTTTACCTTGATTGTCGGTTTCTTCTACATTTTTTGGCCATTGACATGTTTATTTTTAAATAGAGTCAGAAAATTGATTCGATGATCTTAGCTAGCTGGATCTCCGGTTGTGTTTTAAAAATCATTCTTTTGGCGCGTGAAATCGAGAGGAGCTTCTCGATCTCACGCGCCGAAAGAATTTCGAAAACAAATCCTTTTGATTAACCCGATTTGGCCGCCAACCTAAGGACGAAGGCCCAGGTCGACCCTTCTCCATGCAGTCAAAAGCATGGATGAACCTAACCGGGTCAGCCCTAACAGCCGAAGGATGGGGGTTCTCGTACCTCACGGGTTTTGGTGCCACTTCGTGTGTTCAATGCAAAACGCTTACATGTGCACGGAACATAGCGCCTCTTGGGGCGGGGGGGGAGTCACTGTCAGTTGAAAGGCGTTTCACATAACAATCCGTGGAAACTACGTGTAGTTTTAAATTAAAATCGTTAAACTACGGCCAAAATAGTTTATACCTGGTCGATTTTTGGAACTACTTTACATGTTCAATGCTCAAAGTTGCATTTGAGATTATATCGGCAATATGTTGGTATCTCTTAGCTAGGTCACCCTCGAGTTGGTATTCGATTGAAACTTTCCGGTTTGAGCTCCGCTCACTTATGATATGGGGATGGAACTATACGCTTTTTTAAAACGGAAAAAGAACCGGTAGATTTTGGCCGAGCCTCGTTGTTCTTAGGTTTTTGCTCAACTTGAACCTCGATTGTTCTTAAGCTGTTCTTATTTTTAAAAGTACTCATAACAACGTTCGTACGGGCCCTGGAAATCCTTGAAAACCCTGGAAAGGTTTTGAAGCCCTGGAAACCCTGGAAAAGCCCTGGAAATATTTTATTTAAGCCCTGGAAAATCTCAGAACTTTTTTGAAAAAACACATTCATGAAATGGTGCATTTTGTTGATTTCAGTACAAGTAATCGATATTGTAGTTTTTCTTATCATTTCAAACAAGAAAAGCGTGGAGTTTCGATGACGTTTATTCCTCCGTCGCCCTTTGTGTCTTGCTCATGGTTACCAAGTGCTTTTCCACAAATAAAACAAAATCCGTTTGGTTTCGCGTGGACGACGGATTTTTGACTGTTTCTGGGAAACTTTTTTGTATTTTTGAATTAATAAGAATTACATACTCCATTTTGTCGAAGGCTAAACTAATCCGTAGAATTACAAACCGATCAGATAAATTTGGTTTCCGAAACAAAGTGATCTAGATTCTTTATAAACAAGCACTTGGTATTTTTCCCCATTTGCTTTTTTTTTTTTGTCTTACGCAAAAGATAAAAGGTCCTGGCTTGATTTCTTGTGTTTTATGGACCCACTAATCAGATTCAAGTTAAAACCAGAGTTCCATGACAACTCACCTTGACTCCTTTGAATGCGTCTTGGCCGAGAACAATAGTTCATCTGGTTTGGTACGTCAATAGGTTTTACGTTAGAAATTGAATATTTAATATTTCTATAGGCTCTACAACTCACAATCACTCGGCTATCTGGACCCGTGAAAGTAATTTTTTAATTCACCGTCATAACGAAGGTAAGAAACTTGTAGTTTAGACCCTTAAGTTGCGCTAAAGATACTGATCGTGCCTTTTCTATATCATCAACTGTATTAATGAACAAGCTTTTGTAAAACAGCTAAGAAACTTGTCAAAGATTTCCAATACTAACCTCAATCGTAGATATTTATTAAGTAAATGTAAAAGAAAAATGCTTCGCAGAACAGACGGATGTATCGGTGATAAAAGTATAACGATACAAAACGACACTTCCAGCAAGAACTAGTCTAAACTCGTTGGTATTAAAAAATTTGAGCACATGAAAAGTTTCTGCTCGCAGGGCAGGTACCAATCCGAACAGGTTGTCTTTTTTGCGGTATACTGTGCCTTTCATATACTGTCACTCGTCAGCGGTAATGACGTAGCCATATTGTCTGATCGTTCGACAAAGTAGCTCTTTTGTACTTGTTTGGTTGTGTATTGTTTAAAGGTGGTGGTTATTGTTGTTGTTATTGTTCGGTCAGCGAATCATAGAGCCGCTTCAAGCAGCTGCTGGTCGACCCCTCATCAGTGGTGGTTCAATTTGTATATCTGTGACTTTCTAACATTGCGTAATTTTGACGTTGACAATCTCAGCAAGCTCACGTGGGGGGTCGGGGGACAGTGGAATCGTAAAATATTAGTTTACCAACTCGAACAATATAAAATATGCTTTCACGCCGAGATTTCTTGGGTTTTATAAAAAAAGTCTGAAAAAGAAGGAAATAGGAATGCAGCTGTAATCTGAAGGACAGAAAATGCAGGAATATAACTCTTAACACCGCCCCCCTCCCCCCCCCCTTCTTCCTCTACCCCCATTCTCCCTTGTCTACCGCCAAGAGATCTTATAGTCCCTTGAAATAACCAATTAAGCTAGGTATACCGATTAGTGGTTTATTGTTTGGTGTTGTTAAAATAAAAACCGGATCATTAATACTTGAACATGTGGCAGAACTTGAGCAGTGCCGCAACAAATTGTACGTAGTCTGAGAACAGGAACAAGCAGTGAGATGAAACTAAGCGAATCTTTTCACTCTCCATTTCAGACCATGTACAGATGTCTTAGACGCTATCTGCGAGCGCCACATGAAGTTCTTCTGTTTCTAAGCTTGACGTCAATAGCTCTTTTTTTCACCTTGAGATCATCACATCCCTTCTTCGGACACGGAGATGTCCCAGCAAGCGAAGCGGTTAGTGGAAAAGATACTGACACAATGTTGTACAAAATAATTTATACTAATGATCAGTTTAGTGATTTTTTACTTCAGAAAGTTTTGTGTGAGTAAACATTTAACATTTAAAAGAAGTTAAAATATTCAATTCAGAAGTGAGAAAAAAGAACATCCAGCTGCATGTGATGTTTTAGAGACTCAAACGTATATAATTGTAAGCCCTGGAAGTATTTCAAGCAGGGACCAAATGGATGCTTGCTGGGTTTATTTAAGGTTAAATTGTTTCAACTTTAGGTGTTTTGTGATTGTCTTTGTGCAGAGACCTGCTTTTCAAGAAAGAATGGAAATCCGAAAAGATTTTTCAAAGCTTACAACAACTTCTGTTAATTTTTAAGATTTTATTAATTTTTGTCGTGTTTTGCTTCAAAAGTGTGAACTACATTTTGTGTTTTGAATCATGGTAGTCTAGGTAATGACTCACTAGTTTTATGCATCTTGTATTAATAGGACTTGCAAGTGAATGAAACACCAGCTACAACGAGGATTGTTGAGAAGATTGTGGAGAAAATTGTGGAAAAAGTCAAGGTGAGTGTCGATTTTATAACAATAGTGAATAAAATCATTTCACCCACCCATCATAGCCTACGCGGCAGCCGGACATGTCAATTATTTTTAAATGTCAACGGATGTTTACACGGATGTTTACAACTGTCTGCGACGCAGGCTAACCCACCATCGCGTACCGAGGTACTCATCAGTATTTGTCACGCCAAACAACCTTGTTCACCTAGGTTCTCTTTAATTTTTAATTGATCACTGTAATTTATAAGACCTGCTGATCATCTGTGCCTGGATTAGTCTAATTATTATTGACACTAACAAACTGAAACTGAAGATTGAAACTACACAGGGCCCTTGATTCATTTAGTTTAAATTTATCATCGGATAATCTATCATAGTGTTACTGGCACTGTTTGAAAAATTCATTTGGTAATATCACCCGTTTTGTTCCGTAGAGTGGATAAAAACAATGACAAAACACACCCAGTTGAAGAGGAGAGCTCCACTTTACACTCTTTTTTTTTGAGAAGAACGTCAAATTTTTCGATTGAGATAATAATAATAATAATAATAATTACGAATATTTAAAACAGGATAACCCTTCAGTAGACGGGGTCCTGTGAATTTAAAATTAAGAAACTAGTAAGTAAAAATGTATTACATACATAAGAAAAGGCTAGCTACGCTTAATTAAAAATCATTGAAAAACGACAAAAAAATTACAAATAAAAATCGTCCAAAGCTTTCTTGAATAAAACTCTTGAATTAATGTTTCTTAAGCTTAAAAGCAATGAATTAAAAATCGAGGCACCTAAAAAATAAAAACTACGGCGTGCAAAATCCAGGTTGTGGAGAAAATAAAAACTACGGCGTGCAAAATCCAGTTTGACTCTTGGCAGCTTAGCTGATTTCCCAGCAGCTTAGCTAATTTTCCAGCTGAACTTTTATTAAATTATTTTGGGATATCAGCCTCAAATGTTCTTAAACATGTTTTTGGCTGGTTTTAGTCAATATATTTAACATATCAAATTTTGCCCTATTGTTTCTACAATACAATGAAGCTGCATGCATAACTAAGTACACCCCAGTACGGAAACTATGCCCAAGGTACAACCAAGCCTTGAAAATCGTTCGCAGTGTTGGATATTATAAGAGGGTCCAGCCTGGCGAAAATGTTGGCCTTTGTATTTGTATGATAAAAATGTGTTCCAACTTCGGAGCTGCATGCGATAATTGGTTGGAACCCAGTGTCTGTAGAAGAAACTGGTATCTTTGGAATCAAGAGCAGTATCAAGGTGTGTGAGGCTGAACAGTGGCATAATTTTGTAGCGCTCGCACCATGCACTCTTTCATTTGTTCCATTTTCAGACGGAGATTGTGTACGTTACCAAACCTCCTGAAATCCAAACGAAACTGGTTTATGTCACACAGCCGCCCGTAACAGCAGCAACGACTGTTTCAACTCCATCAGAGTACATCAAGGTACGTTGATAAACTGGTAGTAAGGAATACCCTGATTTTAAATAAAGTTATTTTAAAATAGTATTTAGTTTTAGTACTTCATTCGCTAAAGTGATAAGATATAAGTATTGTTTAAACCTGCTGAAGACCACGTCTATACAAACTATGCCAACTTAGTGTTAACTATATTCTGTTCTGTTAACTGATTTATTTGTTTAAAGCTTGATAATACAGATCTTAGAGGTGGAGACATGGCTTGTCAAGGCCAAGAAAAATGCTCAGGTATTGTTTTACGATTTAAAGTATCAATATAGGCGCTAAATGTAGCAGAAATGAATAAACCTCTAAGAAATTGTGTGCGAGGTTGGCACAATTAGAGAACTCTGACTACCAAAACCAAAAGGTCCCGGGTTCAGTCCCCATTCTTGGCGTTTTTCTACGCCCACTTCAAGATGGCGGACGCTTACAGTAGAACTGCATCGCTACTCAAACTAAGACTCGTACTTAGAAAAAATTCAAGTAAAAAAATAGAAGTTAAAAATGTCGAAGAAAGGCGGGCATGCGAGTCTCGAACGTAGGACCTAATAAACGGGAGTACTATTCACCACCACTACACTACACTAACCCATCACTTCGTTGCCAACATTTCACTATCCTTAAGTAACCATAGATAATCATAAACAACCATTAATAGCCCTATGACACGAATTTACCAAAAATAAATGAACCGTCACAGTCTGCCATCTTGAAGTGGACGTAAGAAACAAATTCGCCCAGCCTGGTAGAGAATTGAATTTTGGGATACCTTCTTTCGCCACACCGTCCGTGGACAGGGACGTTAAGCCGTTGGTCTAGTCTCTCGACGTTCTATCGGGGGACTTACAAGAACTCAAACACTTGCCGATAAGAGTAGGCTAAAGCCGGTTTTGTGGTCTGTCACCTCCTCCCCTACATACTCCTGTAATTTGCGTGAGCCACTCAAGGAGTAAAATATGGAGACAAGTCTTGTAAGGGACGTAGAGTCCTGTTTCTTCGCCTCCAGTCAGCAACACCGCCGCAAATATCGTAAATAAATAAATAAATAAAAAGTCAAACCTCTCGCGCTGTTTTGCGTGGCGCGTGGCACGTGAAGGGGGGGAGGGGGGGGGGGGGGGCATGTGGCTTCGTTGCTTGTTCACCAAACAGACACCTCACATACTTAAAAGAAGGGGATGGCCTGGTTTTAACTAGAACCCACCTTTCATCAGTACATTATTGCATCAGTGTCGAGGCTCGTACCGTTTGTCATTACAACTTCAAAATGGTGGCTGTGACAAACAAGGCGCGAGGTTACTTCGATGCTTATTCATGCCACGCCCTTTACACTCAGCGCCTGTGGTATCAAGCGTACACAGAAATACTGTTTTAGGTGTAATAATAGTAGTAATAAAAACAAGAATAATAAAAATAGTAATAATAGTAATAGTAACAAAATCAATAGTAATAATCAAGTAATGGGTAACGAACAAATGGTGTCATATACAAACTTAATTCTCGTTAGGATACAAAGCAAAAACAAACGGTGATCGTGAAAAACCATTCGAACAATGATCTGCTGAAATTAGACAGTGATAATAATAACAACAATAATAATAATAATGATAAAAACAAAAATAACAATAACAGCAATAATAGCGATAACAACAATAATAATAACAATAACAAATATTATTATTATTACTATCATTATTATTATTATTATTATTAATATTATTATTATTATTATTATTGTTATATTTGACTATATTTATATTATATTACTTTTCTGGCTAGTACAAAAGCTCTATAAAAACTCAATACTAAAGAAACTTTATCAACGAAACCTTAGTTTAATAAAACAACAAAACAGTGTCATTGATCTACAAACATCAATTTGTCAGACAAAAATCACATTAATGACAAGTTTTTAAGTTCTCTTAAAAGCACTCAGCTCTTTCAGTAGCCACTGCTTTGTATTGGCATCTCAAAGCTCTCATTGTTTAATCTTTCTTGCAATCTATGGAACAAAGTTCAGAAACAGAAGTTAAGCAAGCCAGTTGCATGTTAAGCAATAATAAATACTTCAGATGCTATACTTAGGATACATGAGAAACGTCCAGTTATTAGTATCAATTCAAAGTCGAACGTCTAACATAAAATCTGGGAAAAGGCCTTTTCGTGCAAGCAGCAGTACTGACATTAAAAGAGACACCTTCCAAAACTTTAAAATTAATGTACTTTTTTGCTTTCATGCACAAAAAAGTTGTTGTTCTAAGTTCAACTGTCGCTTTATTAAACATACAAGGTTAGGCAGACAAGGAGAACGCACGAAATTTCTTTTTTTACTGGTTTGGTTGTTATGTTTCTTAGAGTTTAATACAAGTTGATCCGTACTAACTGCTGTCATGCCGCTTATCTGAGTCCTTCTCTCCCTGCAGTCTTTAGAGTGAGGTCTCCTGAGCATGCGCAAATGCTGTGTGAGTGGTATGGCGATCGATGTAAAGCTTTCGTCTTCTTCATGAAGTCAACCGAACTCTACCTTAAAAGTGACATCACAGGCAAAATTGAATCACTGCCAGGTCGTTCAGTCTACATCAAGAAGGCGCACTCTAAAGGCATAAAGCTACCGCTGGACAACATGTGCGCAGTAGCTACAGACACAGAACAATCGTCTACTCAGAGCAACTGTCGTCTCGTAGAGCTGAACCCGTTTGATGCAAGTTTTATGAAGTACATCAAGAAACCGGATAAACCCCTTGAGTGTCGAGGCGTGCCGTTGACGAGATACAAGTCAGGCCAGCTGGAGATCATACGACCCAGTAAAGGTGCGTGAGATGAAGGGGTATTATGTTTTAAAACAACGTTTTAGGTTTCGTTGAGATTATTACCTCGTACGTTCATGCTCATACTGCCTCGTACTATTGCAAGATTAGGTCTATACGTTTTGTCTTCACATCAGGCTCTCTTAATTAAGAGAAAGAGAATCATCAGAATTTTTGAAAACTTGGGAATAGAATATAATGCTGTGAAACTGGCCGTGTCAAGAAAGGTGGAGACTGGTAAATTTGTTTAATTATTTTTCATTTAAAAAGTTCAAGCCTTGCATACACAACGTTGTTGCCTTCCAAATAACTTAACCCTGTTCCGCCTGAGCTTTTTAGGGTGGTAAAATCTTTGGGGGGGGGGGGGGGGGGGGGGGAAGTGCCCCGGGCCAATTAAATTAAAAAAA
>JAOBRG010366371.1:0-12132 GCA_027574985.1 Umimayanthus nakama | reverse complement strand
AATTACTCCGGTGATGACGTAGGTCGGAGCTGAAAGAGTGGACTACTGCTATTGGTCGAGTGTTCTCCCTCCTCTGCCTCCCTCCAATCTCAAAGTTGCTCAGCGGTCCCTGAAAATTAGGTCCGTCTGAAGCTCCAACATTTTCCTTTTTTAAAACTAGTATGCTTGCAGCGATATGAATAGTAGTTCTTAATTTAATACAAGATTTATACAGGGATCTATTAAGCTAAAGTTACTTTAAAGGATCCCTGTAATAGCTGGTGTGTGGTAGTTGAGAGGTATCGTCAAGATCCTAAAAAGTAGACAGTACTGGCTGTTTAAGGGTTTCGTTTGTAATTCAGTTGACCATTTCACGTAATAGTACTGGAAATGTCCGTATTGTGTTTGAACAGGAGTCCATTACTAGGAGTGTGTATCTTATGCACGACTGCGTATTATAGTTGTGAGTCAACCGTTTTGCGTGGATCAATTGAATCCCGCGGGATTCAATGTATTCAATGTCCCTTATTAGGAAAACTTCCGCGCTTTTTTCCTGCGCGGGAAACTGGAAACCTCAAAATAAATATGGCGGAGACAGGTTTGTCACCGAAGACACTCACTTCCAGTTCAGCAGGTGACTTTGACTGTATGTTTCACTGAGAAAAACTCAGAAAATATATACACTGAAGCTTCCAGTGGTAACTATCATCAGATCCAAAGCCTAAAGTCTGCAGGATTTCGACGATGTCAAAGCCGATCAGCTGGATCAAGTTGTCATCCCGTAGAACTGATCAAACTACTGAGAACAACTTACAAGAAATGGCAGCCTGTTTGTTTTCACAAAAGCAAAGATGCAAGGAGCATTGAACAAGAACTTAGAGAAGAACTGTTACAGTCACCACGAATCGGAATTGAAGACTACCCATCACGAAAAGCTTTTGCGACTCATTTATCTGACAGTCATTCATCTACTTTTTCCGACATCAAAAATGGTTTTTCTATAAATCTGGAATTAGAAAATATGCTTAGCTTTCTCATGTCCGTTTAAAGGAAAAAAGGCAGAGAGAAAAAGAATAAAAAGGCGGTTTTCACTGCAGCACGGATGAAGTTTCTGTTGAACTTTCAAACTCAGAAGACAACCCAAGAAAGAATAATTAGAGAAAGCTTCATTTGGAGAACAGATATTTTCCCCCTCCTCGATTGATTGACAGCTCTATCCAGCGGATAAGAGTGGCGCATTCTTGATTTTGATTGGCCAACGCGCCAATTTTAAAGTTGTCAGCTCTTCGTACAAAAAGCCCCTACTCTACCTTTTTTCTGAAAAGCCACTCATAATTTACTTCAATTATCTACGTACAAGAAAGTGAATTGATTCAATAAACTATTTTATAAATTAAATGTATTTCTGGTCCTCATTATTTTTTGAGCTCGCCAACTTGACGCTCAGTTCAGCTCATTAAAGCAAAGCTACAAGCTTGAGACTTGATCGATCAAATAGATCGATCAATCCCGCTAGATTCATTTGATCCACGCAAAACGGTTGACTCACCACACCAATGCCAGATACACACTCCTAGTAATGGACTCCTGGTTTGAACAGTTGAACGAAAATTATACTATAACGCTAGCGTTATGGGTGTTATGCTTGATGCTGGCTAAAACGTAAAAAATAACAACGATTCGAAAAATGCTTGCATTATTGACAAAGGCCTACTTCCCCCGATCATAGTATTTGGCCGAGGTGACTGACACTGGGAGACTAGTTTTGAAAACCTTAGATGGCAAACTCCTTGCTCATTCGGCCGAAAAACTGTTATTGTGTAACCCTCAAGTGTAATGGGTGCCCGCTAAAGCATTTCTGCTTTTTTTGCCGAAAGATCGATCTTACACAAAATCGCTATTCTGGAAACACAATTTTACCAAAATAACCTTTTGGGCTGACAAGACAGCAATATTCACTAATTTTCCATGTTGTTGGTCGTTATTCAGTAGGCGAGTGAGCTTGTACAAATCTAGTAATAAAAAGTAAACTTTTTTCTTACAGAAATATTTCTCTCTTATTAGCAAATTTTTGTGGTATTAAAATCAAGTATATGTCAAAAACCAAAAACCTTCCCAGCCTCAACGACCTTGTGTCTTTAAATCGAGACGAAAAACAGGAGCTCTTTTAACTTATTTTAAACGACATACAGCTTAAACTTTGGCCGACAGCAGATTTTCGTTGTGAAATATACAAACGCAACAACTTGCAACATTTTTGCGTGTTGTTGGCAGCTTTTGGCAAACAATATTGCGTGCGCTTGCATGGGCCGAAAAATTTGACCGGTTTCAAACTTAACGCAACAAGTGCCAACATTTTTGTGGTTTCCAGGGGCGGATCAAGAAACTTCAGAAAGGGAGATGGGGGAGGGCCGGAAGCCAAAATCTAGAGGGGGGGGGATTCGACTTTTCAGTGGCGCTTTCATTCATTTTCTTATAAGTCTCTTTCAAATATTCCACCAAAAGGCGGGCCGCGGCCCGTGTGGCCCCTCCCCTAAATCCGCGCCTGGTTTCATGCAAACGGACGCAAAATGGCCCAATGGCTCGCCATCAGCACCTTACAGTTCGACAAGCGTTTTTTCTGCTCTCCTAATCAGGTTTTCATAGAGCTAACACAAAACTCTTAATATTCCACGGTACGCCCACATTTTTTCGTGTCTTAAGCGCTCAGTCGTTCCGCTAATCTGACCCTGTGACGTCATCTGCAAAACTGTGTATCACAATGCCTGCTCTTAAAGCAGTGCTTTGGAATAAGGAGTCAAATTTAAGGAATTTCTGGAAAAAAGATTAGGTCTTTCAAACACTGAAGAGTAAATCACTAAGTGCATACATTTAATTTGTGCCTTGTCTCACGGATGGGGCCTGCAACGACATGATTACAGTTTTGCAGACGTCGTCGTCCATGATTGGCTAGTTCCAGGGACTCAGATTAGCTGGTTTTTTCTATAGTAAATCTTTTAAACCGTTGGAGAACTCAATTATCTACTTCTTCGATCAAGCGGTCGAGGAATGAACGCCGCACCCACTGCGCGGCGTTTATTTGAATTATTTGCAAGTTTCCAAAAAGCAAGCGCAACATCGAACTGTAAACAACAACATCAATTTGCTCATGTCAAATAATTTATTTTCCTTGATTAAACTTGAACAAAGCACTGGATTCAAGTCACAATAGTTTGCAATAGCTTGAATTGTTTTATTGAATTTATAAACAACGGCAGCCCTTGAACATATGTGCAAATTGAAAAAACATCTTGCCGTTTGACCGATTAAAAATGGTAGTGTTCCAAAAATTAACTTTAAGTTCATAGCTCAAAATAAGAGGCTATCTGCGCTACACTTTGACTACAGATACAGTGATCTGCGCTATGCAGAATATATAAAGTGTTAAAAATGTTGAAAAACTTTGCAACAGCAGAAATTTACGTCATCTTCTTCTTTCGTCTGAGTTGGACAAAGTGTGTGTAACATTCTACGAGGCGCGAACTACCTGTTAAGAAAAAGATTTTCAAGTCAGAACAAATATTTTTTAAGTTTGAGTTTATGTATGCCATCATTAACAGACTTACTCCCAAAAAAGCACAATTGGCCAACAACTGAGCTAGCAACAAGATAATGCATAGCAATTAAGTAAAAACCTTAAAGTTGATTAATCAATTTAGAAGTCAATTAAGAGTCAATCATTCTATTTATTATCCAACCAAGCAACAACTTTAAATCAGTTAAAACATTGGTTGTTCAATCAATAAAGTACATTCACTACACGCTTTTTTTATAAGAACCAGTAACTTTTGGCTCAACCTGGGCTGTTCTTAAAATTTTGGCGATTTCAGCCTCAGATTGTTCTTAAATTATTCTTATTTTCTAGTTATTTCACTCGGAACAATTAAGCGACGCTAAGAAATGTTTGTTTGATATCCTTTCATCCTGTCTATACAGTGTCCGCGAACGCCACAACCTTGCTTATCACTCCTCCAGCACTCGATGACCCAGTTAGTTATAACACGTCTGCATTTTCATGTACATCTAAATCTGAGCGCATGGATGAAATAAAGTTCTTAAACTTTTCTGATCAAGATTTCAGCCTGGTGATTGTTCTTAGCTTGTTCTTAACTTTTGGGCAAATCTCAGCCTGGGTGTTCTTATAAAGTTTGTTCTTATAAAAAAAGCGTGTAATAACTTCATTCAACCGTTCAAGCAACAAATAATTAATTTGGTTGGGATAATGTGCCCAATTTTGTACAAAACATATTCGATGTGTAACATGTTCTTTGAACAAGTAAAGATCTGCTGTTTTACGTATTGCATCGATTGCACAGAAAGGTTTCTTGTTATAGAAAAAACTTAGGATTAACTCACGAAAAACAAAGAAATGCTTGATGCTGCTTTAAAATGTAACTCATTAAGTTTGTTTTGCTTACCCAGTAAGAAAATAAGAAACACTAAAGATAGATTAGCAAAATTCTGCAGAAAAATAGAAGGTTGATTGCCTTTCAGGTTAGCACATAAAGTTACTTATGAAATAAATGCTTTTCTTTAGAACTTGTTCGCATCGTGTTCCGTTTTGAGAACCAGTAGCTGAAAGGAGGGAGGGGGGGGTGGAAGACTCATTATCCCAACAAATGATATTCGACTGGCCACTGACTGAAACAAATGTCATTCACAATTTAATATTCGTCTTACAACGTGTTCTGTTACGAAACCAACCGAGAGAGGAGAGGGAAGGGGAGGGGACGTTTTGTCATCCAAGCAGATCATTTTGGTTTGATGACTTATTTAAACAAATGCTTGCACTCTGACAAATATAGCATCGTGTTATGTTACGATGCAA
The DNA here is from genome assembly GCA_027574985.1 of Umimayanthus nakama. NCBI lineage: Eukaryota > Metazoa > Cnidaria > Anthozoa > Zoantharia > Parazoanthidae > Umimayanthus > Umimayanthus nakama. The sequence goes on along the minus strand of JAOBRG010366371.1, from coordinate 7,286 downwards.
AGGGGAATGGAGAGATGGCGGAGATTGAGGGTAAGGGTGGATTTCTCGTCTCACAGTTGGTCTGGCGACTGATTCAAGATAACGTGTACCTGATTACCACACACTTGTAAGTGTCTTTCTCGTAGTTCGGAATGCAGCTTTCAAAGTTATTGCACGGTTTTTTCAGGCATCGAGTCTACAAAAAAACCCTAACAAGTTAATTTGATGAAAGATGAAAAATATTCATGGCTTGCTTGCAGCTGTTTTATTAAAGGTTGTCTCGCTCACTCTGCATTCGTGCACTGGACACGGGTACACGCTTTGTAACACTAAGTTGTTAAATGGTGTTTAATTGGGGATTGACCAATAGATAATTGATTGGGAAGAAGGGAGAGGAATGGAAGGAATGCTTGAATACAAAAAAAACGTGCAAGCATTTTTAACAGAACACGTACCAGCAACACAGAGCAGATAGTAAAGACAAAAGAAAAGGCGTTTATAAGATTTTACTCTCTGTATACAGACATGTTTTAATGTCTTGATAAGAAGAAGAAAATAGGCCGCACAGACCGATGCAGGTTATCGCTCTCTTGTCCGACTCTCCTTGTACATGTGTCTGCTCACCCATTCTGACAATCTACATCCATTATTGTATCAAAGTAAACAGCGTCTTTACAAATAAACAAACAAATAAATAAACAAATATTTTGGCAATTGGCGTATGGTTGAATACCAACCTTAAATTCTTCAAAACACTACTGTATGAATAAACTATAATCGCGAGGATCAGCGACTCTTGCAAAAGTGCAGTTTCACCCTGTAGCAACCTACAGAATGCAGTACTCAAGCTGAAGTTGAAAGTGAAGAATCAAGTAAGATAAAAAGAAGCCCTGCAGTGGATAAGTATGGTCTTAAAACAGTTTTGCAAACAGCGTCTAAGAATTAACTTCCAAATAATTGACTTACATTAAAAAAGACAGCACAATATTTTTTAATATGTCTTACACCAACATTTTGAAACAATATGGAGATGACTAACATATAGTAACACTCATCCAACAGCTTCCAGCAATTACGGCGCAATCTGGTAGTTTCCTTTCGGTGTGCAACGGAACGTTTACAGACTTGTCTTTATATATCTGAATATCGTCATTAACACCAGCTTGGTTTCAAAGCAAAATACATATGAACTGTTCTGCTGCCTCCATAGTACGGTCAAAATATATTGCAAATTGAGCAATGTCACCTTCGATAGGTAACCGCGTGTAACCGCATGTCATCGGGATGCAGTCACAAGAGAAATCAAGCTAAGCCGCCAGGAAACCAATTGGCACTGATTATTTCGTTCCTTAAAAGAAGAAGAGCTATGGCTGAGCAAGAAAGATTGCAAACTAACCGCTAAACTGTAGTGATGAAAATCACCACTGGCCTTTAGTTTCGTTGGCTCACTGTACTTGTCAGTAGCCAGCAGTTCGCACGTGAGGTGTCCGGAGTTGTCCGATTGGCTAGCGATGTTGAAAGAGAAGCACGAGTGGTTATCTATACAGGCCAGCCCGCATTCTCCAACCTTCCCAACTTGCATAGTGCCAACCTTGGAAAAGAACACAACATACAATTATTTGCTTGTATCGTGTTGTATACACGCTAATTTTTTGGCGATTTCAGCCTCAAATTGTTCTTAAATTGTTCTTATTTGCTGATATTTTCAAACAGCGGATTAGTTGCCCGGAACAATTACGTGTAAAACGGCACTAACAAATATGTGTTTGCTACTGTTTCATGCAGCGAAAAACATTGCAATTGTCAATACAGCGTCCGCGATCGTGACGAACTTGCTTTTAGTGTTCGCGCTCTCGCGATGACCAAGCTAAACTCTGACAAATTTTGTTTTCATGTACATAGCAATCTGTGTAAAACGATCAAAAAAATCTCTTAAATATTTCCGATCAAAATTTCAGCCTATTGACTGTCTTTAGCTTGTTCTTAATTTTTGGGCAAATCTCAGCCTGGATGTTCTTGTAAAGTTTGTTCTTACAAAAAAAAGGCGTGTATACTAATACACTCAATAGCACGTTGCACGTATTTTTTTTGTAAGAACAAATAATTTTTGACTGAGCCTCATTGTTCCGCGTAATTTTTTAGGAGATTTCTCCCTTAATCTGTTCTTATTTTTAAAAGTACTCATAAGAACAACAATGGTAAGAAATTGTCCCGAAATATTCCAAATATACCTAACTTGTGGTTATCAAGCCGAATAAGTTGCAACCAATGGAAAATCGATCGGTCTCATTATTTGAATATTTCAACCATCGATACAGCCGAATTTGAGAAAACAATTGACTTTTATAAACTAAAGTAAACTTAACATTTATGATTTAAAATCCCAGCCTGGATTGTTTTTACGTTGTTCTTAATTTTTGGCCAAAATTGAGTTTCGTTTTTCTAATTAAATCGGGTTCTTTTATAAAAAGAAGCGTGTCCCGACCGAAAATGTTGTGACACCGATGGAAGGAATAACACTTAAAGAATTCAGTGCTGTGACAGTTGTGGAGAGAAGAGCGTTGTGATGGCGATGGAATGGCGTACCACTTTGAATAACGATGTTGACAAGAAACATTTTTTTGAAGTTGCGATAACTAATAGTTTGAAAATACCACGACAATTCAGTGTTGCTAGCGATGTTGCCATCGCTGTCCATTCGGTGTTCACTCGACGCGACTCAACTATAGATGTGTCGTCAATCCAGTGTTGACAAGCTCACTGTCTTGTTGGTTTCCAAAACTAAGTAAGATAAGTAGAGATTTTTAGCCCGAGGGGAGTAATTGGGTCAAGTTTTGCTGGATATGTGCCTCTAGCTTCTCAGAACCTCTACCCCATTTTAGTAAAACTTCACTGATGATTATCGAAAATGGCGCGCGCTGATTGGTCGAGAACTTCATTCTCTCTCGCAAGCTTAGGCACGTTTTTTGAATGAAAAAATAAATAGTTTTAGAAAGTTTGCTATTTTTGTTTTATTTTCTCGAATAATCACCAGTGCAATTATACTAGAACAGTTAGTCACCTCAGGCTCTGTGAATATCGCGATATTCACCTCAAGCTCGACTTCGTCTCGGTGACTATTCGCCCGATATTCACGTCGCCTTCGGACTATTCGGTGACTAATTTTTAAATAGTCTGTTCTGTGGCCAACTACATATAGACCCCATCTTAGTCACTTTTGGTCAAATGTCATTGTGATTTCAAACGGAATTCATTGCGAGTTGGCTGTTAAATATTAAAACAACAGCAAGAACCATTTTAACCGCAAATCGTCCTATTTTTAGATCCTTGCTTACCAGAATTTTCTAAACCCAGATTTCCTGAAAAAGTGCAACCCCATTCTAGTAACTGTACTAAAAATGTAACCCCATTATAATCAGTCCAGTTGTGAAAATGCGATCCCATCCAGCGCAAATCCCCGGTAGCCCTTTACTAGGAAGTACCGGGGGTTTAAGGACTTTTAACCTTAAAACTAAGTTGGTTACATAAATTGGTTACATACTATACACTCCTCCCGTACCTTACCACTGACATACCTTAAACTAGATCTTGGCACTGGAACCAATAAACGCGAAATAAAAATGATTTGAGCTGCAAAACTGATGTGTCACAACCTAATACGAGCAGCTTTATCAAACCTTTCAACTGCTTAAGTTGCAGTCCTCCTAAGAACCGACCAACTGTTTTTACCATCAAATTTATAACTATAATATTTTTGTCAGGAAATCAGACATCAGTTGGGGACTGTTGAAACTGAATTTGATTGTTTCAAAACTCGAAAGTGTGACTAGTATATTCAAATGAAGTTACTGACCTCGAAAGTGCTCAAATGAGTTTGATTACAAATCGAATTTGGACTCATTTCGCCATCCGCTAAGTAGCAACATTTTGCGACCTCTTAGTGCCAAAACTTATCCTTAGGCGAACTGTCTCTTAGGCCTGACCACACCTGTCCGTTTTGATTTGAAAGCGCAACTTTTAATTCCGTTTCCAAAAAAAATCGCGTCCACACGGTATCATATTCGTATCGTTTTCGCCTGGAATTGGTAATGTGACGTCAGCGTTTTCGAAAAGTTTCGTTTTGTCTGCCCACACGAAAACGTTTTAACAGCTTTTTCAAAAACTCCCACTCTAGAGAGCGTTTTCGAAAAGTTGCGTTTCCGGTTATCGTTTTTATCGTATACGTGTGGACATGGTGGGCGATTGCCGGATCCGTAACAAAAAAATTTGCGTTTTCAAATGAAAACGGATACGTATGGTCTGGGCCTTAAACAACATGAATGATGAACTACTAATTGAGTATGCAACTGGTGATCCTAATCATTGACAATATTTGATGTATGATGAACCAATAATTAATGTTTTGTACAATGTGTTGCAGTTTGTCTTGTGCAACTCTAAGCATCATGTTTACGTGTGGCTAATTAGGTCAGATTTCGAATTGTTCACTAAACCATGATGAACGTGGACTTAATTGGAGTTAATTAGCTTTGATGAACAGTAGAAAACTGCTGTTAACTTGCATTCTTTCAGTAGTCTTCAATCTTTTCACTTTTACAATGAGATGATCAGAAAGCTCAACTTATCTCCATAGTTTTAAGAAGTTTATTGGGAAAGGTTCAGTGCAACCTTTGTTTCTCGAGAAATAGACCTGTCGCTGACGTGTGGTGTACGCTCCACGGTTTCTCGGACCGATTTGACCCATTAATCAATTTGAGTAAAAACAGCACCTGTTATAACTACTTTAAAACCGAAGCTCGACACCCTATTAAAAAACATCGGCGATTTCATGGCAGCACATTTTTCAGCGCAGCAGTTTCTCAGCCCGATTTGATACATATTGCACTTAACACAGCGTTTAAACTTTATCCCTTGTAACATTTCAAATACAAATTGAGGAGCGCAAAAGTCAAGCCCAACCACAACAAATTTACTGTATATTGCTCCTAATTACAATTTCTAAAACTGGTTGAACAGAAAGCAGATACAACAATTTCTTTCGTAAAAGTTTTCCATGATCTTTCACATTTATTTTTTACTTAAGCTAAAAACTTAGCATTTATACCCAGATTTGCGACAAAGTTAGGGTTCAGTTTAATTTTCATAAATTGAATATACATACTAGCACGTGTTCCATGTGTTTGCTTAGATTATTTTCATTTATGGTTTGTCTTATCATTTCTATTTCGAAGGCCAAACAAACATTGTTGTGGTTTTTGTTGTCAAACATACTTTTTACATAAATTATCTAATGACACAAGTTACTGAGAGTTTAAAGTTATAAAAGTGACTCGCAGTTTCACCTGTTTTGTTGCTTCCTCACGGCATAATTGATGTTACTTAGATCTTCTCATATTTTCGGTTTAAGTTTTGACGATAAATTGTGTAGAACAATTTTAAAAAATATGTTTAACAGAACTACTCGGCTTGAAGTGGTGAACTGAATAAAAACAAGTTCCCCTGCTACATGCTGCGCTATTTACAACAGGCCAAGAGCAGATCACAGAGGATCAACAAGCCAGCGTTTTTACCTTTGCCACGTCCAAACGTGAATTTAGATGGGCTTTTAAGTTTCCGTAGTAAACTCCCAGGTCCTTGTTTCTCCCAAGTTGCTTGGCTTTAATCCATATTTCAGGTCGGGCTTTTGCAACCAAAACCAGTATTCCAAAGCATCGAAGCAACGTAAGTGTCGTAGCAGCCATTGCTACCGCAATGTTCACATTTCATAACATCAAAAACATTTCCAAATCAGCGGAAGGTAAAAGTTTCCTAGCCAACCAGGAGAGTGCTTCAAAGATAACTGACCAATCAGAAGTCACCTGGCCAATCAGGAGATTATGGTAAGGGTGCCTGCATGGTCGGATAATAAAGAAAACACTTCAAAACCATCTGAAGGATCAAACATCTACTTGAAAATACTTGGGCAATCTCCTCTTAATGCAGTTGGTAAAACCAAATTATAAAGAACGAGAATAATTTTTAGGTAGGACAAAACTGCTTGTAGGTAGCTAAAGAAAAAGCTAGCTTTTTAACAACCGCATGGCAATTCTCTTGTCAACCGATTCATTACCGAAATATGTTTTTATACCTTAAAATAAGACTTCGGCGTTTCTTTAGCAACAAATATTGAGAAGACAAACGTTTTGTTGGACTTGCTAAGTACATTGTGTATCAGCTCATAACTTTAATTTACTAATTGGACGACTGAAGATTAAAGAGGTCATTGGTCAGCTCGATAGCCTGTGCTTGAATCGGTTATTAGTTGGTCTAGTTGATAAAAAGATGACCAAACTGACATAATAGATTTATCACGGTTTCGGCCGCCATTTTGACTGGTAGGCAAAATTGTTCGAAATAAGAGCGTTTGTGTGGGAATTCGATGTCAAATATCCCTAGTTTTATGAAGGTTTTGAATTGGAACTTTAATGTAAGAAGCTGTATGCCCAAATTTGAGTTACAAAAGCATCTAGTGACAATGTGAGTTTTACTAAACATTTCTCTGTGTTTCACCGACGTAACAAAAATTAAACACACTGAGAGAAACACATAGTAAAACTCAAACCGTGGCTAGGCGCTTTCAAATATAAAACAAAATAACTTGCTTTGTTAAATAGAATAAGAGGATAGAATGTTACACCTTAGAGTCGAGGTTAAGCAACACTGTCAAAATACTTCATAAACTATGGAGAACAGTGTCAGAGACTAATCAAAAAGATACTCCATTTTTTTAAAAAAAACGATATTTATTTCGGTTGTTCAGACTTCCGAGTTAGGCATTTACTTTGGTTAAAGAGAGTTTAGAAAGCAAACTTCTTGAATACAGATCCAAAATTATAAACTGAATGTACAGCGACAATTAATAGATCCAGAAAACATTTAAAAGGGGTTTCTATTTCAGTAAGCACGTGCACAATTAATTTAAAATATAAAGGATATTGGGTTCAGAAAATCTTCGTAATGTTTCGTTAGAATTTGGACATTTTCGGAAACGTTTTTAGAAGAAGATATTTTTAAAAATCTAACTAAAAATTTTCAGGATATCTGGTAACGCTTTGCGAGCCACCATAGTCTCAGATAGCTTTGAACGCCTTCAAAAAACTGTCGGACAGTCGCTGGAAGATCTTGGTAAGCGTTTGGAAGTTTCAGAAAACGCAGTTTCAAGTGCTCGGAAACTTAACGTTTCCATGAGGACATTAACTTCAGTTTCTTTTGAAGATAAAACCGGATTAGATCAAAGCTAAAGTCCTGAATGGCTTTCAGTCGGCAGC
>JAOBRG010366349.1:0-12139 GCA_027574985.1 Umimayanthus nakama | reverse complement strand
AAAAATCTTCTTGAATGCTGGGAAGTAGCTGCTTTGGGTTTTCTCCAGTAATTCTGCCATTCTCCTAACTTTTTCATCATGAAGCTGGAAAATATTTAAGTTTTTATATTTCATTTATATACAATAAAGAGTTTGAGTCATCAATTGTGTATGTGATAAAGTTAATCTGTACAAGATGTCTAAGTGTATAAGCAGAAACTGCAACCCTACTGAATAAAGACAGCAAAATCTGGAAGTATTTATTCCTGAGCCGCATTTTTAACTACTTTGAGTAGTTACTAATTCACTTTAGTGCAAGTCTGGTTTTATAAAAAAAATTAGTCAGCAAATTCCCAATTTATTTTTTGCATTGTGTTCTCCATGTATACATGTAATTCAATTGGTCCTAGTTTACCCTACCCCCAGCTCCCATAACACCATGTAATTCTATCTTTGGTGGTAGAAAAGCCTGAGAATTTCTGCAACTACACTAGCCAAATTTTTTTGCATGTTCATTTTTCTTACCTGTTCAAATATACATTCTAAATTCTCGGCTCTTGATTTCCAGAAATTGAGTTCTACAAAAGGTGTTGGGTTCAAGCCTTCCAGCAGAGGCTGTGTAGAGTTCCTCTTCAACACACTCTGGATTTGATGAGTCCACTCAATGATCACACTCTCAATAGCATGTACCAAACTGCGATCAAATGGTTCACCACTAAAACAGATTGAAAACAACTGCTAATCAATTTACCTGAATAACACTTGAAAGTATTCCTAATTATAGTGTTTTTTAGTTTTAGTCAACCTTATTTAATTTCTCAATTTGGTTTGATTACAAACATAGTACGTCAAATAGTTTATAAGTGGCATATATATAAGTAAAACATTATTGTAACACTGTATGTAATAAAGTTCTTTGCTTTATAATTAGTCTGCTTTGTGCTATACAAGGTTGCAAAGTGCCACACCTAACAAGGGTTTTGGAAATGTATTTTCAGGACTATAACCCGCACCACAGATAACCTGCACCCCCATGTTTTTATCTCAAAAAGAGACAAAAGTTAACAGATTACCAGCACTGCCATACAACTCCCACACCCATTCATTCATTTCTACCATGTGTATCATAACACTAAACTGTTAAAACATCATAAAATAATTTAATTTTGAGAATGTAAACATTACAAACTAGCTGTAATAAAAAATTTAGTTCAATTTGAAAATATCGCAAAATGTTTGCTAATGAAACTACAACAAAATCAATGAATGCATGCAAGATGTTGGCAGTATTTATTCATTTGTTTCTCAGATAGTAAGGCCCAATTAAATGGCACCGGTAGGCAGCAAAAATTGGGAAGTTAACTGGATTACTATAGTAAACAAAGTTTAGGTACATGTACCGTACAATCTAGCAGAGCAGTTTTGTTAAAAATCAATGCTTCAACTGTACAAGTTGTACACTTCTGAATCTGACAGATAACCTGTACCGGTAGATTACCTACACCTTCTGTGAAATGAGGTAAAACTAACAGATAACCTGTAGGTTATAGTCCAGAAAATATGGTAGTATAGAAAATGAAAATCGTCAGTCTTACCGCTGCTCTGCCTCCACAGCATCCGAAACCTGCTCAGCACCTACTGGTAGCGGCAGTAGTGTCTTGCCTTTAACTTGACCAGCAATAACATATACATTACTTTTGAGTTGGTGGACATGACGGAGCACATCCTGTGAAACAACTGCTGGCCACTGTTCATGATTGTGAGGATTAGACAACAGCGGGACAAGAATCTGTTGAAAAACATGAAAATTGACTTTATTTAAGATTGCTTCAAGTACCACATCCACTTCAAAATTTGATAAAGGAAGACTTTGTGTTATACTCAAATACCATTTTCTTTTCACTGGCTGTTGATTTCAGAGTTATAACAACACTATGTCTTGTTTGGCAAGTTGAGACAATTAATTTCAGAGGAAATTCAGCGGTTTTGAAACAAACTAATGCAGGTCACATGCAACTTTTCCAACACCTATTTGTTATTGTCTGCATGAAAATATCTAGTCTCTGATAACTACCTCCAACTGTTACTCTGCTTGTTCCAACTCCTACAGCTACTGTTTTAAAATCCCTGAACTTAAGTTTTTTCTTAGGTGTTAGAGTTGAGCATAACCAGAACATCAAAACAAAGAACACTGCAAACTAAGGGGAGGGATACTCTCACTAGCAAGCCGTTTATGTTAAAAAATCTATCTGCATGTAAACAAACAAAATGTCTGAAACTGTTGTTCTTTTAAGGTAAAACTTTGACAAAAAATAGCATGCGCAGCATTCATAACAATTAAGACACAATCAACAGAACTTAGAAACCTCATTAGAAGTCAATACTGGATCAATTTGCTGGCATTCTGTGTGACTAATTGTTTGTTGACTTTAAAAAATGGACAAAATGAAGTGGATATTGAGGAGATGGGGGAGGGGCCGGGTCAGACTTAGATGCTGATTGGAGGTTTTAAGGCATTTATAATAGATCAAGTTTCTGATGGACCGGATCTTGTATATAGTTTAGGTAATAAGCTTGCCTTTTTCGTGAGCACAAAAATATTTTTCTTTTAGGGTTCAAAAACGGTTAACGGTCACGATGTCCCATTCTTAGATCAGATTGACTTTAAAATTAAATGAGGCTTCCACCAGGTTTAGCTTTTAATAATTTCTAGTGAAAGAGTGTTTGAGAAAAAAATACTATTCTAAAGATACAGCTAAAACATCTTTAAACACATTTTGACATTCACTGTTTACTGACTTTGCGTATTAATCACACTTTTAATTCCTTGGCAAAAGAGCATGGAATGGTCAATGGATCCGGACATAATATATGTGAACTGGGCAAATGGTGAAGGTGTATATTTAGTATCCCAGATTTAAACAGGTTACAGTACTGCATACAAACCTCATCCACAAGTGCTGAAAGATGGTCCAACGGTGAATATGACAGGTCTCCATAAGTAAGTGCAGTTTTGTAATTGTCTTTTCCAACATTCATACCCTTTTCTCTCTTTAGAAAATACACTGACTTTGATTTCGTTGATGTGGGAAAGTCGTATGTAGGTTGAAGCTGTCCAGCATTGTTTTGCATGATAACTAAAATGTTATGTTCTGGCTTTTCAAAAAAGTCTATCACCCACTGTCTGTATTCATCATTTCCAGTGAGCTTTGCCCATTTATCAGGCTTCAATTTCATTGTCTTGAGGACATATTCCGAGAGAAAATCGAAGCGGACGTCGTTAAACTCCATCTTGATTTCTTGCTTTTCAGTTATTTACAAATTATATTTCGTCTTGCCCAGAATCTTCCTTTAAAGTTAGTCCAAAGTGTAGCATAGAGCGTATGTCATAGTTGAGTTAGCTTTTCAGGCTAGCTTTTGTATTATAAACTGCTCAAATTTAGTAACCAAATGCCGGTTTGTAGGTCTTCCTTACTCTGCTGGTCTCAAAGCTCTTTCTGCACTATCGTCTTCGTTGCCTTGGTTACAGTTTGTGTATCGCGCGCGCTTCCCAGGATTTTCAAAGGCCGCCAAAACTTGAACGTCGAAAAATTTGACTGTTCATGATAGAATAGAAAACTATCGCAAAATAATCACGTAGAAGTTTTTATTTTATTGTTTTGAGATACATTCTTGTTTTCATATTCTTTTTTTATTCGGAATTTTAGACTATTTTTGAAAGAAATTCGCTGTCAGACTTGTTCATTTCAAACCCTGGAATCTACAGTGGACCCTCCCAAAGAAATGTATCCGGTCCCACAGTTCTTAGCGGTCTGCATTTCACGGACAAAATAAAACCAAAACAAATCATCAAGACTAGACTAGACGTGCCTCTACAATGCCTTTTATTTTCTTGCCGCAAAACTTTGCTACTTCGTTACCCAAGGGTCTTCGAGCTCCGTAAACGACTCTATGGGGAACGTCAACAATACTGAAGTTCTTAACAAAAAGCCCCTTGAAACACAGCTTCTTTTTGCTGCTGAAAACGGTGACTTTGAGAGACTGAAACGAATTATTGAAGAAGCAGAAATCCCTGTAGATGTTGAGAACAGTTCTGCACTCACGCCGCTATTTCTAGCTGCCAAAGAAGGACACGAAGATTGTTTACGATATCTCATTGAAGCTGGAGCTCGAGTGGATGGAGTTGGGTGTGATAGCACAGCTTTGACACCGATCTGGGTAGCGACTTATGCCGGACATGACCGATGTGTGCAGCTGCTTGTTGAAGCTGGTGCAAATATAGATAGCAAACACTCCGAGACACCTTTGTACATTGCAGCCAGAGAACACAGAACCAAATGTTTAGAAATACTTGTAAACGCAGGAGCAAGTGTTAATACGAGGAACAGTCACAGTCAGACCCCGCTTCACATCGCCTGCGCAGAAATGCATGTTCAAGGAATCAACTTGCTGGTGAGTGTAATTGCAAGACAAACTGTACTTTTAATTTACTATTTAAGTCTTTCTACAGTATTTGGAATCTAGCCACCTGCTGCTCACTGAATTTTAAAATAAATTGGTAAAACATTTTGACTTTGGGCAATTTTTTTTTAACAGTTGCTTGCGTTTACAGGTTGGGGAGGGGGTACTACCTATGTATAAGGTCAGGGATGCTTGTCAGAAAATACGAAAAAACATCCTAAAAAAATCCGAACCTTCAGAAAAACACCTCAGTGGTTTCAAAATACCCTAGAATACCAGAAAATATTGCAAACAAAATGATTTTTCCGTAAAACACAAAACAAAACAAATGTATGCAGTATGATAATCAAGTGAGCAGTATGCAGCATTCTGTGAGTGTGTATGATGCAGTTTCTGAAAGATGCATTTTCGAGTTCCATAAAGCAGTGAGTTGCAGTAGTTCAGTCGAGAGCTGACGAATGAATGTACAAGAGTTTCAGGAGACTTGGTAGACAAAAATTCCCTAAACTTCTTACTTGAAATCCTGCCTGGATTATCCCCAAAAAATACCAGAATGCCAATCTGAACCCTAGATAAGTTATACGACAAGCAACCCCACCCTCCTGCTAAAGGGGTTATCCCCCAGGCTTACGTTTTGTTGTCAATTAATTCATGAGTAACCAAATGCACTTTGCTGTCATGCACTATATCTTGACATGTCAGTGTCATAAAATATTATTTGCATTTCTACAATTAATTTTGGTGTCCTTCAAGCCAGAGCAAAAGAACTAATGCAGCGGTGCGTTGGCACTTTTGCCACAAAACTGATGGAGTTGCACCATGCATTTCAGTATGAGATATATGAAATAGAAAGCTCTGTTCTAAACATTTTTATTGTCAAACACATGTACTTTTGATCCTTTTAGTCTATCCTAATATATATATTTAAAACAGTGTTTTAGTTCATGTATTTGCATTCAGTAAGTCCTTCAATGTCATGCCACTGGACAGGGAAATTACAAAAAACTTTGACAAAACTCAAGAGAGTTTAAACCATTTTGAGGCATTTATCACAATTCATCCCTTGATTACTTTGTATTAACACTGGTAAACAGACATCAGTTCATACTGCCAAGGACCAGGGCCACAGAAATAGGGGGGACAGGTACCCCCCTTCCCAACTTTCAATGCGCTTTCTTAGGTTACACCCATAAACAAAGTATTTGAAGCTGGGAAATCAGTTGAAAAGGAGTGAACAGTGGCGGATCCAAGGGGGGGGGGGCTGGGAGACCTTTGACCCCCCTCCTTTTTGGATTATTTCCCCCTTTTTTATTACAAAAGCGAAATTTTGCAGCAAAAAAGTAGTACCAAACGAATACAAAACTCATCTCAAAAAGATGGAAATGGCTGTTTTAGAGACTAAAATTTTCAAAAATTTCTGGGGGAGCATGCCCCGAGACCCCCCTAGAAAGCTCGCACCTTCAGCGCTCGTTGGTGCCCCTCTCTTTTGAAAATCCTGGATCCACCCCTGGTGAACTAGTTGGTCAAAAACAATTGGTTTTTTTTGCGAAATTTGCAAACTGTTCATTAACGTAGAGAAGTTCTGGTCGGCCGAGATCACATCATTGAATTATCGAAATGCTTACACAAGTAGTGGGTCGTTTTAGTTAAGTATTCTAATGTTTCTTGACTTTGTTCTCTGACTTGGTTTCTAACTTTAGGTGGAAGCTGGCAGTAATCTGGATGCAACTGACCACCTTGGCCACACGCCTCTACTTCACGCCTGCCTCAACGCTGTTGAAGACGGACACAAAAGCATCGAGGTTGGTAAATCACGTCGAGTTTTATCTTAATAACTAAACTATACATAAAACTGCTACATGTATCTCAAAAAATCACAGAAACAGCACAAAGTTCAGAGTTTTTTTTTATTTTCGCCTTAGTGAAATTGATTGAACGTCCATCGTGTTTGCTCAGCAAATTGGAGAAGGGCCCGCATCCTGCCGTAGTTCACACTAACTACAGTGCAATGGAGAACAGAATGAGCCGAGATTGATGCAACTGTGACTAGTTTTTTTTCAACCTAAAAAAACATTATATGCTACCTGTGTTCATTTTAAATGATAAACCGCCTGATCCAAGGGAGTTAGGGTGGTTCTGTCGAATTCCCTTCGCTTCGGTAACGTTTCGCAGATTTAAAGAAAATCACGATCAGTTCTGATCCAAATCCCATGAAAAAAAAATTTTCAAACATACAAAAAATTGATAGATGGTACTTAAGGAGCATAAAACTTTTAAGCTGCTAAATCCGCTGCGAAGACGTACTTTGCATAAACTACTTCAATGTTTTAATTAGAAAAAAAGACTGTGGGTCGGTTATTTAAACGACGTTTAAACCTTAACCACTGTTTAACTATTGTTTCTAACACCTTTGAACAAAGGTTAAACACCGGCTAAGGTTTGGACTTCGTTTTAGTAAATGACCGCTTAACTAAAGAGTGAAGAAAAAAACCAATGTAAGTGGTAAAAGTAAAACTTTCACATAAAATTAAGTGCATGTTCTAAAAGAAAATTGATACAATGGTCATGAAACAGTTCAATTGGCCCTGACCAGTCACAATACGTGTACAGTGCAAGTATCGTTACATAGCTTTAATCACGTTTTTAAATCTCGAATAATACTGTGCTCGCGCTAAATAAAGATGAACTCCTGCATTCAAGAAATCGATGAGCATTTATAATTCGTTTTGGTATTTTGTGTTTCTACAAGTTACTCTGTCACGTCCTGCGCTTACGTCAAAAATATTTTCTTACTCTATTTGTAGTGCGAAATTCAAAGAAAGAAAGCTTTACTTGGCTTTAAAAATTGCGTGGAAAAATTTGTTACTTGTTTGAAGTCAGCTACAGAGCAGTATCTGAGATGATTCCTGCTTGTGCACCCACTCTCTGACGCTGTGTCTGAGTGATAGGACCACTTGCTAGCTGCGATAGTCGATAAACCTTCTGTATTTTAAGTTCAAAAGTTTATTTGTGGTTTCTCCGACACATTTTTGTAAATAGAATTAGCGATGATTAAACATTGAACAAATCTGAGTGCAAAGGCGCATAAAACCCTGCCAAAAAGTGTGAAAACGCGTCTCTTGCAACCCTAATTTACAAAGTTTTACCTTAACCCAACTCTCTCAAAATCTTGGATTCGAACCAGATATTGTTCCCTTTGTTTCTAGTATTGGTAGTACAATAATGATACACCTTTTAAAATTCTCTATACAATGGAACAGGTTAAGAAGCTTCGGAAACACGACCGTTGAATTGAATTTAATTTTGGCCTACAGTTGGGTGCCTTGGCACCCGAGAACTATTTAACAATTATTCCACGAACGCGCGTTGGATATGAGTTTTTAGATAGCGGACGAGGTGCGAAGCACCGAGTCGGCTATCATAAGCTCATGTCCAACAAGCGTGAGTGGAATAATTGTTTTATTATATACCAAACACTGAATAAAAATACTTTAAATTCTGTTTTCTACGGAGTCCAGTTTCCGTGATAAAATTGTCAGTTTCCATATTTGGACAAATTGCAGTATAAAGGATTTATACGGTGAGTAGAGAACCAATCAGATTACTAGAAATTCAATATCCCGTGCTTGGTATTTAATAAAAATAACTATTCTGGTCGTGTGTCCACATGTATAATGTGGTAATTAAATATTGTAAAGAAGAAAACGTCGACTATAGTATGATAAACACATTTGCAAAAAACATATCATTACTTTTTAAGTAAAACCAAACGAACTTCGTTAAAAGAAAATTCAAACACTGAATAGTGCAATGCCAACTGAAAATGCGTTGTTAGGAATTGAAAGAGCGTAAACACAAAGGTTCGAGATTCATCGATCTCGCTCGGAAGGTTACCCTTGGAAAGATGAACGCAGTAAAAAGAACGAATACATGAGGCATTTGAGAGATTGCAAAGTTGATCTTCAATGCGTTGACCTTGTTCTCTCTCTCTTGGTCAGTGTCTCGTTGTTTCGGTGGAAGTGACCTACCGTTTGTTTGATGTGTCGTATCGGATGTTCCTTTCAAAATTATAGGACAGCTTCTTTTTCTTCTTCGGTAACTGTTACATACCTTTTTCGCTTCAGGGACCAAGCATGCGCCCCTAGCGGGAGAGTCGGGGCATACTTCCCCCGAAACTGGGTTTCAAGATTTAAAGTTTCTTCAATTGCCAGAATTGCTTTTGAACCTCACACTGTGTAAAAAAAAAAGCTGAATACAAACTGTTAACCATACCAAAGGATACATAGTAAAGGGTGATATCCACTAAGAAATAGTGGATACAATGAAACGGACACTGTAATAAATTGGGCTATGCGCTGTTTTGTAAGAACTGTAAGTTTTGGCCGAGTCTCACTGTTCGTAACTTTTGAGAAACTTTGAGCCTCGTCAGCTGTTCTTATTTTAAAAAGTACCTTACTCATAAGAACAACAACAGTAAGAAATAACTCCTTAATATACCTAGCTTGTGATCATCTAGCCGAATACAGTAAATCGAAATTGAAACTCTATCGATATCAACTTTTGGAGTATTTCAACGCCCGATACAGTCGAGTTTGAGCAAAATGATAGTTTTATTAAAAAGAGTAATTTAAACTTTGCGTTTGTGATTCCAAATCCCAGCCTGGATTGTTCTTACATTGTTCTTAGTTTTTGGCCAAATTTGAGCCTCGTTGTTCTTATTAAATTGTTCTTATAAGAAAACCGTGAGCACGCCAACACATGTGACGCTATTTTTGAATTGTGCTTGTTTCATAGCGTATACACTGATTTCATAAAAGGCTGTCATAGTAAATAGTCGATAAACTTGAACCAAAATGAAATGTGGGGTTCAAGCCGCACAAATCGATTATTTCTGTCATGGCATTCAAATTGCAAAATATAGAGTGCTGGTTCGTCATAATGTTACGGCCATACAGTAACAACCTTTACGGGTGCATTATCACTCTTTACGACTGTACCCAAAGTTCATTTCTGTTCCAGTATCGACTATTTACTATGACAACCTTTCCTGAAATAGCTGTAGATCAGGCCCGTAGGCAGGGGGGGTGCGCGCAAGAGCCGAAAAGCTCCGCATTATGGGACCGTAAAAGTCTTAAATTGAAACAAAAATAACGTGGTGATGAAAAGATTGACAATTTTATTGCATTTCCAGCAGTTTGAAGACCTCACGTTTTTTATTTTTTCCTGATGAGCATACCCTCGGACCACTCAAAAACCAAAACAGAGTGTTCAGCCGTTCCAAATTAGGTGACAATGTCCCGATTATACATTAGAATTCCGAATCCCGATTCGACTTTAGTCGGGGCACGAGTAGCCCGGTTTTGAAGAACAGCTCTCACAAGCCAACGAGCAATAAAAGAGTGAACTGTATTTTTGTTAAACTATCAAAATGTTTGTCAGCAGTATGACAAACCGCTTAACTTGAATATCCAAGGGAACTCCAAGTTGCAGTCATGATGAATGACGCAAGAACTACAAAAGAAGATCACATAACAATGCTGTCCTGTTCGATCAGAGGGCTTTCTACCTTCCCAGCATTTTCAAATCAAACATATTTTGCTGCTAATTCACCGATTCTTTAACACCATGACCATGTGAGACACTAATGACCAATCTTTTTCCCAGCGAGCTGACTTTAAACTTGCGGAACGTAAATGTACAGAAGATAACTTCGTAAGAAACTAGTATATCTTATTTTGCGAGCTTTGAAAGAGGTGTGACAATAACCATCAATTTTGAAAACACAGCTGATGAAAACGCTTTTTTGTCAAAGTTAAGAGGAGACTTATCATTTTAGGAAGCTTTTTGACACAACCATTGGCCTGAGAATGCTGGAAATGGTGTTTAAAGGCTTTCAGATTTACAAATTTTCTGGGGGGCATGCCCCCACACCCCCTAGCGTCTCGCGCCTTCGGCGCTCGTTAAAGTTTCCCCTGCCATTAAAGGTCGTTCCGTAAGTTGGACAATCCACGCTGGATGTTTTTGAAAATAGCATAGCACTTCATTCAAGTGTTAGTTGTTTTTTCCCGGTTTTTGAGGTACGCACCCCCCCCCCCCCCACAAAAAATCCTAGCTACAGGCCTGATCGCGAAATTAAAGCTAGAGCGTGCAATGGTCCAGTGATACTTTTAAGGATGACTGCCTCGATAACATAATAAGTAATCTGTTATAAACACGTATTGACTAGCTAAGCTTCGACCTAAAACAACGGACTCGGGGAAGCTGATCCAGTGATGTTTTTAAAGTGATAAAATGGTGTATTGATCACTGTTTAACAATGAGATGGCACAGCAGATCTGGACGGATTGGCACCAGTAAGATGTAAGCAATATTACTATAACCGTGTTGTTATTGAATTGCTGTCAACGTCTCCCATGGTGTTATGGTGGAGTTTTTCGGACGTTTACACCGCGAATCGAATCAGGTGTCAAAATACACTGTAGGTGTACTACCCAAGTTTTTTATATTTTAGGAAATGGGCTTTTATTCACTTTCGGCATTTGTTAGCAAAGAACTTTTCACTTGCCGCTTTGCATCCATTATTTTTTGCACAGACTACGTGAAAAACTGCTGAACTCCTACCTAGACCCTAGTGCTCGCTGCTTGGTCCCGCAGACACAGGGAAAACAGACAGCAAGGCTCTACTCTGAGAACGAAGTATTCCATTGGTCATTGAACAATAACATTAACAATAACTGACACTTTTTAACAATACGCATATGTATGTTCTTTACGGATGGTCAGTTTAAGAATAAAAGTTTTGGTTTTTATCCAATGGGATCTTTTGTTCTCAGAGTAGACGGCGACTCAAAACAGACGGAC
Organism: Umimayanthus nakama; assembly: GCA_027574985.1. Lineage (NCBI taxonomy): Eukaryota > Metazoa > Cnidaria > Anthozoa > Zoantharia > Parazoanthidae > Umimayanthus > Umimayanthus nakama. The sequence goes on along the minus strand of JAOBRG010366349.1, from coordinate 838 downwards.
ATGAATGATATTTAACTGAAGACGCAATCAGACTCAATGTTTTAGGGCGTTGAAACACACTGATTAGGTTGTACTTCGCCCAAGTATAGCGGAGTATTTTTGTAGGCTTATGATTAGCCCTCAAAATTAAAACCGACCTGTACACTTATGACATAGTTTATTACCTTAGGGAGCGTAGTTGAGTGAGATCATGACTTCCAAAACCAAGCAGGTTTTGCTGACTTCAATTTAAAACGCTGTTTTTGGTTGAAAGTTTGTAAACAAACCTAAAGAAATCTTGTAACAACCTCCACAGACGGGGGAATTATTTATCTTAAACTATTTGTTGTCGATAACATTAAGTAATCGATAACTGTTAGTGCTGTCTGATAGACGGCAAAATATAAGTCGTCGATAACAAAGCAGTCGCGTTAGTTTTGATAAAAAAAGTAGTTCTTGTTTTGAAAAGAAAAAGGAAAAATGTTTGTAGCGATAAATAAAATTTTCACACCTTGTTATCGTTAACTTGGTAAACAGGCGGAACTTTTTAGTTTTCGATGACTAAATCCCTCGTCTATGGAGGCCCTTAATAGACGAAACGCATCGTAGAATAAAATTCTGCTAAGCTGCAAACTACAATCCGCCGTGTGATGTTCACTTGTTTTGTCAAAAAACGCCGAATTTCTAAGATTGCACAGTGACCGCGGGGGAGGGGGTTGAAGTGTTTTACTTGGTAGAATACTACTTAGTGTCAGGCAGGCAGACCGGGCGCTGCAAACACTCCAACTGGAAGTTATTTAAAGAGTATTTTTTCGGAAAAATGGAGTTCTGGGGGGGGGGGGGGGGGGGGGGGGGGGGG
>JAOBRG010366348.1:0-25000 GCA_027574985.1 Umimayanthus nakama | reverse complement strand
AGATTTATGGTATTCTCGTTAATTCTTGGAATTGTTACAGGTGTGTTTGTAAACCCAACTAACGCTAAACTTGAAGGAAGCTCGTTCACTCTATCACCACCACCTGCTGGTACCGCCAATGATTATTTCTATCCTCCGTTGACAAGTCATAGCGGCGCAAACTACTTTGATGGGGACCGATCAACATTGTTTCTTATCGTTCGTGGCAGCGAACCGGTCGAGATCCGCACAATGCCCGTTATTCAGGTAGTTACTTTATGTGTATATAGATAGGAATTGCCCTCTCTAAATTCTTCTTAGATATTTAACATATTTGTCTTTGATCAAATAAAATTTGACTATCAAAATTGGAAGTGAACGAATAATAGATATACTAACAAGGAGAAAGCCTTTCCAGCGGAGCGAAAATATTGTGTTTCGACTTTGCCTTAAAACATTAGTGGATCAAACCTGTATGTTATATGTTAGGTTACATACTGGTTAAGGGCAATTTACAAGGAGCGGTGCACAAAAAGACACTAGGTTAGCTAAGGTTCTGCACCCTTAACCCTACCATTGATAAAATCGAAAACGCACACCATAACTATAGCTTAAATTTTGTCGTGTTTAACTGGTAGTTGTATTGGTCTCTAAACTGTTTTCAGGTTACTCTTGGTGCAAAACCAATCTCTGTTGACGAGTTCTTTGGTCCGAAGTTGGTTTCCAACTTGGCAAATCTTCTGGGGATCGACCCGTCTAGAATACGTGTTATGGAGGTGGTTGGTGCGTCTAATGCAAGACGAAGAAGACGTGCAGCAGAAGGCAGTAACATGATTGTTGTTGTAGAAATCGGAGACCCCCCTGCACCCACTGTATCGTACCAAGCAGAGGACGTGTATAAGTCGAACAGCACCAACAACGATAGTCTCGCTTCTGGCTCCTCCACACAAACAGCTACGCAATCTCCACCTGTAAACTACACAGGTTGGTGGAATAATTGTTGCTTATGTTCGCTGGCTTACTATAATTGCCTTTGTCTAGATTCTTCTGACTTCGAAGACATTTAAAATGTTATCATAAATGACCACTTGTTGTATCTAGCCCCGTTATGATTATTGTAGGTGGCCTGTATTCCTCTTTTATATACAGTTATCTTATCAATTAAACATTGTAATTTACTCACCTTGAGTGTAAAAATAGATGTTGTTATTGCATTGCTCTCAATTACCGCTGTGCTATTTTCGAGATATTGTGTATCATCCCCTGATTTGCCGTAGGTAAGGGGTTGAGGGTGGATTCTCGGTCTCCAGTTAAGGACACCGTCTCTTGTATCATTAGTTTTGATTCTCATTCTTTGCGCTTTGATTAGCATTTAGTTTTGGTAAATGAGCACCCGATTTCACTGCATAATGGACTGCTGGTATGGTGGCCTTGTTAGCTGAAATATCTTGAGCTCTGAAAACAAAAGTTGCTCTTACTTGAAAAAAATCTAAAAGATCCTAAAATATCTTGCCCCTAGCGTTTTAACTGCGGTGACGCTAATTCATTTTCATCTGTCAACTTGCCTTGTTAACGTTTTAGTTGACAAATACGCAAATGGTCATGGTCATAGGATGCTAAATGATCCACTAAGGCGCTAGGTGTTTCACCAGGGCGTAAGTGCTCCACCAGGACGTCAGGTGTTCCACCAGGAAGCTGAGTGTTCCACCAGTTTTGTAAATGACTGTAATTGCTCTCAGCATTCATTATCCATAGTATATTTGTACTAAATGCAAATCATCGTATTTCAAATTCCGTGCAGGTGCAGGGAATACAACGTCGTACGAGGATCTCTTAAAGCTATCTTCTCAGCTCATAGAACAAACTCAAACCGGAGCTGTGGCAGCGTCTAGCGAACTTGACATCGTGTCTCTGTCAGTCAAAGACCCTGATCCTGTTCCGGTAGATCCAACGGGTGGAGTTCGTGCTACAAACCTCACGGGTAAGTAAGATATTTACGTCTGCTCCGTTCACCAAACACCTCGCGGCGAAAAACAAACCATATCAACATTTGCTGATCAAAACCCATTAAGAGGTTACTCGCCAACGTAAAAACAAAACAAAAATAGGCTCACGGGCAGGAACTTGGTCGATACGTCAAAGCAGATACACCAGATACTGTATATTTTTTTCGAATGGGTATTGACCATTTAAAAGTGCTGTCATATCCCCTCCTAACCCTCAGCATAAACCTCAGTAACCAAATCCGAACCTCCTGTTTCTCAATTTTATTAAAGACATTTTCTAGTTTTCCTTGTTGCAGCTCGGCGTCCAAATTCCCAAGTACAGGCTTATTTACCTCTTAAGGCTTTGATAACGCATACCGTTTGAGTCGACTATTTCCACACTCACGTGTGTTCTGAAGAGTTATGAAGCGAAATATAAAACTCGAACTACAGACAAAAATTAGATAACATTACCATGCAAATCCATTGCGAAAGAAGCGCCTCCTTCTTACTTTGATATCAACCGCTTTTGTAGTTGCTCATACTTGCATCAACCTAATCAACTTCTTTACCTTTGCTTCATTCTAAAAGGTGGCACTAATGTGACTGCAAACGGGACGCTGAGGTATGACCAGAGAAAGGCCCAGGAAGAGGAAGCGGCCAAATCAGCCAGTGGTAGCGTGACATATTTGATTCCCAGTAAACTGGTTTTGGTCCAGCAGCCGTACGGCGCTAACGAAACAGTACCTTTTACTGTCCAACCAAAACTTATGATGAAGGACGCCTTCGGCCGAGTAGTGACCAATCTTGGTCATACCATTTCGAGCTGGTATGTCACAGCAACGATTCGGAATGGAACGGGAGACAAAGATGCAATTTTGGAAGGCAACATCACTGTGGCTTTTGAAAATGGTTGGGCTAACTTTACTGATCTGAGCATCAGTCACAACGCGTCTGATTATATATTAGACTTTAACATCACGAAACCAACCAACGCGCTGTTCAACGCTTCATCTTATACATTTGAGGTGAAAGAACGTGTTATGTATTGTACTCTAACCATGCAGCCACTAGGAGCAAACGAAACTGTACCATTTAGCGATCAGCCGGAAGTCAATTTCCGAGATGCGGCTACGGGTAATATTGTGGAGAACACAGGTTGGAAAGGACGAAAGTGGTTATTTATTGCTTCAATCTCGAATCTAGGAGCAAACCAGGGTCGGTTAAATGGAACAACTGAAATCGATTTTGTTAGTGGTATTGGAAAGTTTACAAACCTTAGCATAGATTATGCGGGTACAGGATATGTTCTAAACCTGGAGGCAAGAACTGTGCCGGCATCTAGTTATCACTGCTCTTTACAGACCAATGCTTTCAATGTCAGCGAGCGAGTTATGTATCTGACTCTTTCACAGCAGCCTGGTAACTGTAATGATACCGTTGTGTGTGGTAGTCAGCCGATTGTAGAAGTACGGAACTCCTATCCAGACGAGCTTGCAGGGAACATTGGCTGGCAGGGACGAGCGTGGACAGTAACAGTCGCCATGGTTGGGGCTGCTAACTCCGTCATGAACGGTTCTACCCAACTACAAGTGCCTATGTCTGGAAGGATTGAGTTTAACGATATCAAGTTTGCAGATGTTGCAACAGGTTTGGAATCACCTTATTATTATTCTGTGTGCTTTACTAACATTAAAAGATTTGCTAACAAGAAAACTGAGAAACACTAGCTGAGTATCTATAAATACAGTTATTTCAAAAAAGGTTGTCATAGTAAATTGTCGATACTGAAACCTAAAGAAACTGTAGGGTTTAAGCAGCACAAACAATTTATTACTGTCATAGCATTAAAATTGCAAAATATAGAGTGCTGGTTTATCATATAGTACCACGGCAATGCAGTAACAACCTTCACAGGTGTATTATCACTCATTATGACTGTACCCAAAGTTCCTTTCGGTTCCAGTATCGACTATTGACTATGTCAACTTTTTTTGAAATAGCTGTATACACTTTTCAGATACCAACAATAGGGTGTGCTTGTGATCAAAATTTTTCTTTTGTCAAGTGCCGTGGTTTCAAAAACAACTTTTTTTTGTCTGTTTTGGCTAACGTCAATTTTTTCGATTTTTTAAGTTAATTTCATGATTATGAATTTCGTGATGTCTACAGATATGTTTGCAATAACATTTTTGAGTATTCGTGTACCGAACGCGATTCAATTGCACGGAATGTTCAGTCTCAAATCTGAACGCTGGGACATTGTTTAGTTTCAATTTTGTTGACTGCTTCTATATTGTTCACTTGTTGTTGCTGGGTAAAGTTCTCGGGCTTCCGAACACGAATCTACTGACCATTTGAAATGCTTTGCTGTATATTAAAAAGTTCGATAACTTTAAGAATCAGGTGTCCTTATCATTAGCGTCAACTAAGGAACCGCAGTTTCTCTTAAGGTTACCGTTCACCTTGAGCGGTGTTTTCAGTTTTCCGTTCGTAACTCCATTAAGGAGGCAGCGTGGCCGAGCGGTTAGAGTGTTGGACTTGTAACCCTGAGGATCCGAGTTCGAGTCCCACTCTGACCGTTAGCTGGATTTGTTTCACAGAAAATCTGAGTTTCAAATCCTCGGCCACGCTTGTAAATAGCCGACTGGTTTGCCTCCGGCCAGTTGGGATTCTTAACCCAGTTAAGTTTAATTTGTATATCAATTTGATTATTTACAACATGGCACTGAAAAGCCCCGATGGGGAGTTGTCATGAGAAATCATATTAATTTATTAATTTATCATATTAATTAATTTAATATGCATCGGATACCCACAAACCTATGTATCAATAGCAAGCTTATAAAATAATATGAATGATCGTGGAAAAATTGTTTAAAAAACTAATTTATAAACAAATGCAAGCATCAAACTGTTTATTTCACTTCTAGACGTCAATGCGGCTGTCAGTTTCAATTTCAACCATTTTTAGTTTATTTATGAGATTCAGCACAATTTTTACTATAATTCCGTTCTGGCGATTTTTAATTGAATGCGTCGTTAATTTTGTACAGGTATTTGAAGAAAATTCCTTATTTGCAGCGTACAAAACTGCCCTGATTGAGTCATAAGAAATGATTAGAGCGGAATTTCAAAATTCGCCAGGACGGTTTTCATCTTCTGCTTTTGTTCTATGAACTTGCCAAGTTTGACGGCAGGAGGTTAAAAATTTGGGGAGTATTGATCCCTTGCGTTGTCGCAGTTTTAGCAAAAACATGTCTCGAGAAATTCACTCCTAAAGTACACCGCACTTCATACAATTTCACTTTCGGTAAAAACTCTCGTTCGTCATATCTTGCAAACTATTAGACGTATTAAAAAACAATTTTTCCTATTAGAAGCTCATTCAATGTATTTTTATTTTCTGCAAAAATCTCAAGTTTGAAATTTTGAACCGGTCTAACGTGAACGGTAGCCTTAAGCATTCATACTGAGCGTGCTAATCTAATACATCAAAATAATATTGGTTTGATTTTGGGTTTTTTTTTAGGTTACAAGATGAAGTTTGACCTTACCACGAATCCTTCTTCGTCCTATTCCGGTCTCAGCGTAGTTTCAAGCACTTTTGACGTGAACCAAAGACAGTTCTTTCTATCTGTCATTGTGCAGCCCGCAAACGCAAACCAATCGGTACCGTTTGGAGTGCAGCCAATTGTGGAAGTCCGTGATCTAGGAACGGGAGTGCGTGCTCGCCCTCTCAAGGAACTCTGGACAATCGCCGTCAGTCTGCGAACGGCTGGGCCGAATGGAACCTTACTAGGTACCAAGAATGTCACAGTTGTAGACGAAAGAGCCACTTTCACTGACCTGTCTATTTCTCCTTTTTGGACCGGCTACGTGATCGAATTCGTTTCAAACTTCGGACAAAAGGTGAGCAAGAAAAAATTTCACTGAAAAAGTTAAGTAAAAAATTCAAGCTTGACGGCTGGTTCAAACGGATTATAAAAATGTTATAATATATTTCCAAGAATGCCCTTGCTACTTAGTTTTTAAAGAAACACGGTAGCTCTTATCCTGATAGGGTCAAGTACATACATACATACATACTTTATTATCTCTCCTCGTAAGGGGCTTTTCAGAGACAGTGATGGCAATAAAATTTACGAGTTATATGCTGACAAATTTTAAATACCTATTTACAATAAAATTACACGCTTGAGTTAAAAACTAAAAGAATTATCCTAAAAACTTATTTAAAAGTGATTTCTTCAATTTACGTTTAAAATTATTTATTGAAGTAGCTTGTTTAAAATTTATGTCAAGGTCATTCCATAGTTTTACGCAACGATAATGAAAGGTCCTCTGGCCAGTTGCCAGTTTAAAACATGGTATTTGAAGCTTGTCCTGGTTTCTCGTTCTCCTGTTTGTAATATTATAGCGACTTCTGAATTTATCTGCCAGATATTTTGGTGCGCAACCAGACATACATTTATACGCCATAACTCCATTTCTGTATTCTGACTCGGTGGCAATCAGCAGCCAGGGGAGTATTTAATAGTTGTTATTAAACCAGAGCTACGTTTCTTCCCAGGTTCGCAGTGCACCCTTTGAAGTCCATTATGTCAATGATTACTCTCCTGTATTCGACCCCGCAAGCGGTGATTACAACGCATCGTGCCTTGAGAATGTAGCAGTGGGCTCGCACATAGCGACGGTCACCGCTAGTGACTTGGACTCTGGTCCTCAGGGGGAGGTCTTCTTCTCAATTGCTGGTGGAAATATTGGCAACAAGTTTACTATCAACGCTACGTCCGGAGAAGTCAAAACTATAGCGTCGTTAGATCGAGAGACAACAGCCTTGTTTACACTCGTTATAAGAGCTAGTGATGGCGCTGTTGCCGAGAAAGTGCGCTACACAGATGCCAGGTTGGTTATATCTATCATGGATATCAATGACAATGCACCGTCATTTGCTGGTGCCCCTTCCGTCGCTGTGTCAGTGGCAGAAAATACAGGCGTTGGTGATGTTGCTTCCAGAGTAACAGCTAATGATATCGACGCAGGCACAAACAGTGAGCTGCGATACAACATTGTTTCAGGTAACGAGGATGGCTACTTTAGTATCGATCCTAACACAGGGGACCTCAGGGTGAACCGGTCACTGGACATGGAGCAAGTTCCACTACCAGAGTTGGAGCACTTTCTTGTGCTAAACGCGCGTGACCTTGGTACTCCAGTGTCTTACAACACGACAGTGCAAGTCAACATTTCCATAACGGCCGTGAACGAGTTCACACCTCAGTTTCAACATGCAGATTCATTTAACTTATCCTATGCAGAAAACGCTGACCCTGGAGAAGGATTTCTTGTCGTTGATGTAAATGCCACTGACGGCGATTACAGAGTGCACGGTGACGTGATATACAAAATTGCTTCAGGTAAATTAGATAAATTCGATAGACCTCACATTATTAAAGCTCGCTAATTTCTGATCTTTTTAAAGAATAAATACACATAAATCCTTGTATTTCAGCTAGGTTTGTCTTTAATTTAAATTAATATCACCGGAGCATGTTAGGTTTTAGTTCCAGCATATTACTTTCTTTGGCTATTAGTACAATTCACATATGTCTAAAATTTTCATTAGGTTTAGACTTTGTAAGTTTCTTTGTGAGGCACCTTCGACTTTCTTACTGAGTCAAGGATATGTGTGCTATATAAGTATAGGATTGAATAACAATTATTCCATGAACGTGCGTTGGATCTGAGCTTTTGGAAAGTGGAAGAGGCGCACAGCACCGAGTCGGCTAACACAAGTTCGCATCCATCAAACGTGTGACTGGAATAGCTGTTTTATTAAACATTTAAGACTGGATAAAAATATCTCAGTCGACTTCTATTGTCTACCGACGCGAGTTTTTAGCCATTCCGTTGTTATGTTGTTGGTTTCCTTATTTGGACAAACTACAGGTTATACGATTTATTCCGTGGGTAGAGAGTATTACCACAAACTCGGTATCCAGTGTTTTTTGTTTATTTAGTATAAATTTATTTATTTACGTGCTTTTGTTTGTATTTATTTTTTATTTAATCATTTAATTATTTGCTTAAATCGTTTAGCCTTTTGACAGGTTACGTTATCAATCTACTAACTTCCATAACTATTCTTAGTGCATTCAAGATTTTTTTGTTTAATTTAAATAGTTTTTTTCCAATGCTAACTACTGCTACAATATTCAATGCAGGAAACACTGGCTCAAAATTTACTCTTAACTCTACGACTGGCATCCTAAAACTAACATCCAAGCTTGATTACGAAACTACGTCATCCTACACCCTGGTGATCCACGCAGAAGATACTAATGGTGCTGCAGGGGCTCGCTTTACCATTTTCAAGGTCAACGTGGAGGTAATTGACCTCAATGACAACACGCCTACCTTCTCAAAGTCCCAATTTACAATTGACGTTCCTGAAGACACGGCCTTGGGTAAGACAGTGTTTACATTCCTCGCCAGTGATCCAGATGGTGGTAACAATGGGCTGGTGACGTATTCACAACTGTTCTGTAATTACAGCGAACTATGGACTTTGAACTCTACCAGTGGGGATCTCTCTCTAAACGGTCAGTGATACTCTTGCCTGTTTTGCTGTTTTGATACGAACACATTACACAAAACTGTTTTGAAGAAAGCTGAGTACCGCAAACAATACAAAGCGCGAACGGAGTCTTTGGAGCCCTCCATTTTCGTAGCACAGTATTCATTAAACTCTAGACAAAGCAAGTTAAAAAGAAACGCACGTAACTAGGTGATTTTGATAAGTTAAATGAAAAGCTCAGAAAATTAGCGACCTCATCTGTTATTCGGGTATTGAGCTTATTACAAGCTAGTGCATTTTTAAGTTGATGTATATTTCAAGGTTGTATTGATTTTACTCATATCTACACCAGTGTTATTTTAACCAGCAAACTCGTCAAAGGTACATTCAAGCTAATCTATCACTACATATTTTTTAAGTTACACAACTAATCGTAGCATTTTTGTGCTTTATTGTGTTAAAGTTAAGAGCTGCAAACGTGGTTTTTCAATATGTAAAAATAATGAAACTGGAACGAAACGTGGAGTTATGCAGTGGTTTTAAAGCTGTTTGTGACGAGTTTAGTTTGGACAGAATTCTTTATACATAAAACAATTGATGCTTCAGTCAAGTGTATTTCTCTGACTCATGGCAAGATGTTTTAGCATGCAAGACTTCGTCAATTTTGTTGCTTTTCTTACTAGTGCAATACAACTATTTAATAGATATTATTTTGAACTGGTCTTTTTTTCTAAAAAGAGAGGAATGAACGTTCTTGTCACGCCCAAGAAAATTCAGGAAATGTTGCCAATCCGTGATGTTAAAATAGGTATGGGTTAGACCACTTGATTTTTGAGAGGAAGCAGGGAGGATGGTTTAAAAGTCAGTGCAAGAGTTTCTTTCCAGTGAACAAGACAGATGTATATCATCAGTCGAAAAACGGTGTACGATATAGAGTTTCACAAATGATATTTTGTTTCTCTAGGGTACTGCAGGGGTTTTTAAATCTTCTTCCCCTCCCCCCATAAATTCATATGGTCAGCCCTAGACTCTGGTGATTTTATTCAAAGCCTTCAGCTTTGTCAGTTTTAAAAGATGGTAGGTGAAACCGACACTACATCCTTTACTATCCTCACTATTGGCAGTCCGTTTTAATAGTATTTAAGGCTCAAGCTACACCAAACACTGAGACATCAAAAAATGTGTTGAGTTTACGAGTGTCGAGTAGTAACGTCTTTTTACATACAGCGAAGTAACCAACCGAGCTATTATTATTTGTGATAAAACAGCTAACACCAGAACGTAGCTAAACAATGATCTCGGGATCATTCAATTGCACTTGTGCAACTAAGTACAACAATTTTGCAATGATTTGCCAGTCATCATACGTAACTTGAATAGAGCTCTCCTGTAGCAAATAATTCATTGAGATTATCCCCAAAGCTTAGTAATTTACTTAAGTACATGCAATCAAAATGACGATCTTGTTTATTTCCAACAGGATCTATTGACGTTGATGCTCGTGGTATGAGCGAGTGGTCGCACACTATTATCGTTAAGGCCGAAGACGCTGGTGTTCCCGTCCTATTCTCTAATACAACCCTTTTACTACGCGTGACACCCGTCAATGAATTCGCTCCCGTTTTCTCCTCTAAAAATGAACACGTTGCGATACCCGAAAACACTCCTGTAAGTGCGTTTGTATATCAAGCGATAGCAACTGATTCAGATTCTAGTTTGGATGGCGAAATTACATACTCAATTACCTCGGGTAATACTGGCAGAGTGTTTGCTATTGGCAGTACATCTGGCAATATTACTGTGGACGCTGAGCTTGACCGAGAGATAACAGGAACCTACCACTTGCAAGTAACAGCAACAGATAAGGCCAGCGGAGGAACTACCAAGTCTGACACCATGACCTTACACATATCACTAGAAGATGTTAACGACAACCGCCCCAGTTTCTCAAAAGCTTTCTACTATAAAGGAGTCAGTGAAACTACTGCATCGGGAGCAGAAGTTGTTCATGTAGTTGCTACAGACCTAGACACGGGTACAAACGCACAGTTAGTTTACTCCATTGCCAGTGGAAATGAACGGGGATTCTTTATCATTGAACCCAATACAGGACGAATTCGGGTCAACAAGAATCTTGATTTAGAGACTGCTTCACATTCAGCTGGCCATACGTACATGATGAATGTCATAGTGACTGACAAAGGGACACCCATTGCTCTGAACCAGTCCGTTGCTGTAACTATCGAAGTACAGGGCGTAAATGAACATGCACCGGTCCTCTCACATAACTCGTATCATCTGATCAAGATAAGTGAGGACACAGCTATCAACAGCGTAGTTTTTGATATAAACGCAACCGATAGCGACGCTGCAGCTGACGGTCGACTTTTGAGCACCATCACGAAGGGGAACAGCCTTGGGACATTCAGCATTGATTCTGCGACAGGTAATACAACTACTACCAATAAAATCATATAACTAAATACTACTCAAAACACAGTTACTGTTGAGTATGATTCAGTTCTTGCTCTAAAACGTGTTGTATTTTAACTTTGTTACATAACAAGTATCAACAACGTTATATCAAGTCTGCATTGGTGATGTTGTAGTTGCAGTGTTACCAGAGTACAAGATGATTTTCAAAACAATTTTGAATGCGTTTTATGGGAACGAACATTTCTGCTTTCAAGGTTACCGTTCATGCTAGAACGGATCAAAACTTCGAAATTGAGATTTTCGCAGATTATAAATATACATAAAACGAACTTCTAGTCAAAAAATTGTTTCTCGATACGTCTAGTAGTTTGCGAGAAATGACAAACGAAAATTTTTACCAAAAGTAAAACTGTATGACACGCGGTTTACTTTGGGTGTGACTTTCTCGAGACATGTTTTAGCTCAAGCTACGAATATGTAAAGGATCAATGCTCCCTCAATTTTTAGTGTCATGCCGTCAAATTTGGCAAGTTGATAAAATAATAGCCGAAAACGAAAACCGTCCTGGCGAATTTTGAAATTCCGCTCCAATAATTTTTTTTTGACTCAAACAGTGCAGTTTTGTATGCTGAAAATGGGGATTTTTCTTTAAATGCCTGCAGAAAATTAAATAAATACGACTTCAATCATAAACCGCGAGGACGGAAATAGAAAAAAAAATTGTGCTAAATCTTACAAACAAACTAAAAATGGATGAAATTGAAACTAACAGGCGCCTAACGTCTTAAAATTGAATAAACAGTTTGAGTTATGATGCTCGCATTCGTTTACAAACTAAAATTTTAGAAAAATATTTTCACCACCACTCAGATAATTTTATGAGCTTTCCATTGATATATAGATTTGTGGGTGTCCGATGCGTATTAACGGAGTTACATACGGAAAACTAAAAACACCGCTTAAGGTGAACCGTAACCTTAAGTAACAGCTCTTCGTCCTCTCTATTAGGGACCGTGGACATCGAGGGCAATAATGTGAATGAAAATTAATGCTTAATTGTTTTCTCCTAACTCCTTAATGTTAATGCATCGCCCATTCAGTTTGTTGTTGTAATTGTGTGATGGGTCTCAGGGATCATCCACGATGGTAGCTTTATACTTCGAGACGTGCTGTGTTGCCGGCATGGTGATTCCCGATGGTGTAGTGGTTATCACGCCTGACTAGACACCAGGAGACGTGGGTTTGAGTCCCATTCGTGGCATTCAACCAATTTTATCGGAAGAGTAAGTTGAAAAGAAAAACGAGATCCAGATCCTTGTTTTCTCAAGCGGTCGAAATCAGAAGTTTTGGTTTTGAGATCGAAGGAATATTCCAGCAATCTCTGATGGCGTTTGCGTTGACCACAAAACCCCGAAACCGAGCTTTTTTCTATTTAGAGAGTTTTCATTTACCTTTGGAAAAACTTCAAACAGTTACTGCAATGTTTACAGTTTTAAACTTTGTTTTTGATTTTACAGTCTTCACGTCACTTGCGATACATTATCCCCAAAACGAACTTCTGCACGACATTTTTGTGTAGATCTAGAATTTATGCCAAGTTGTTGAACAACATGAAAACCAAGTTTATTCTATTTGTAATTGTAACTGTTTGCAGGCAAAGTAACACTGGCAAAGAAATTGGACTACGAGACTATAAGGATGTACAATTTGGAAATAACTGTCACCGACAGTTCGCCTGAGGTGGGTCAGCGGCGATCCATTGTAGTCCGAGTGGACGTAAGAGTCACGAACATAAACGACAGTGGATCTTACGATGCGGAGGTTCGTCTGGGTCACCCAAGAATTGCTTGTGCCGGAAGCACGTCCTCGCGTGCGGGAATACCTACAAGTAGTCCTTTAGAGATTGTGCTAGTGGATGAAAAGGATGTTCGAACAACTATTACATTGGAAACAGTAAGGTTTACATTTGATGACACCACAGAGTCTAACAACCTTTTCACGGCTGCATTTGTCAATGGGGTGCCACATGTGCAGGCCAATTCTGCCGGGAGAATTGGAAAAGGTAAACTAATTGTTCACGTAAAGGATGTCTACCCAGTGGAAGTCGAGGTGTCGGTAGTGGCACTCAGTGGTTTGGTACTGAATGCAGCACCCTATCCGACCAGCAGTGGATCGACTGATGTTACCAAGCTGAAGCAAATCGTCTCGGGAAAATTCCAAGAAGTTCTTCTGAAGACTTTTATTAAATTAACAGACGGTTATCTTCAAGAAGTATCAACACTACAAAACACCTCAATAGAGGTAACAAATGCAGTAGATTTCTCAGGTGGACTTGTGTTTGGTCCTTCACCCAAAAATCTTTTCACTCTCAAAAACAGTGGTCATGCACAACTCATTATTTTCAAATCCTACTTTGAAGGTTACCAGAGCAGTATCCTTAATCTGACTGTCTCAGCGGATGTACTCAATATTGCAGGAATCGTAAAGCTTGGACTTCAAGGAATAAATTCCACTCTAAAAGGAGTGTCAGGCAAAACCAAAGTGTACCCATATGCGGAACTGAAAATGGATGATGGTTCATTTTTGCGAGTGGAAAACTTCTCTCACTTCAGCGGACTTTTAGATTTCAGTATGAGCAATACCAGTGCTGCACAACTCAACCTGCCATCGGGTGAGGTAACCTTATTAGGTCATGAAAACAGTCCAGTGATATTCACTGCAACGTCTAGCCAAAACAACGGTATCAACGACACATTCGAGTTCTATTGTAATCCTGAACCAGACACTGGAGAAATAGATATTGGAGCAGTGGACGGCCCTGCCATCGTATCTTTAACGAAAGGCCAAAAATGGACCTTGGGTGTTCGTACCAACCCCGGCATCATTGGCCTCTTTGCTGTAGACATACAGCTTACGTTTAACACAGACCAGCTCCAGTTTGATTCCATAGCAACAGAAATTCCCTTTGACATAGACAACAACCTTATTCGAATCTTTGGGCCTGTCGGCAGTGCAAAAGCCTTGAAACCTGAAGTAGCAGATGTGGTATTTGTGAGTAAATTTGCTGGAATCCCCAGCATCGACTTGAAGTCCTTTACAACAGTGGACAGAAATCTTAATATTATACCGAACAAAGAGGTTGCTTCTTGCAATAGTCATTTGTTGGGTGACTTTAATTCGGATTGCACTTTTGACATCGTAGACGTCAGCTATATACTGGGTTACTCCTCTTCTGCCAAGACCGGTTTTAAAGATCCCATTGGACAAGCTATGCAACCTTTGCAACCTAAGAAATCAGCAATGGACGTCAACTGGAATAAAGATGTGAGTGAGGACGATGCCACGCTTTTGTCAGAGATCTTCCTCGGTCACGCAAAGTTCATATCCGACATGTCGCTGCTTCTTCCTGATCATAGAAGCACTCCATTGAAATGTGACTTTGAATCTAAAATCAAACTTAAGAACAAAGATGGTTCTACTGCGTCTTCCGCCGATACATCTATTTACTACGATATTGCTCACTTAGAGGCATCAAGTCAAACTCAGTTTGATCAAACAACCTTCGATACAGGATCTAAAATTGCCACCAAGGGAAATGCAGGCCTTTTTGGTGGTGTACTGAAGTCGGAGTACAGTAGTTTAGATGGTTTTTATAGAGTGGCTGCTGTACAATCCAAATTGGAATCGGAACAAGATTTTGGGATTACTGTGGTTCAAGTAGTTACAGGGACAAATCAGAAAAAGTTTGTGGTCCCTATGTTTGTTTCTAAGACGTCGCCAATATACACTGGCAATCTCGACCTTCAGCTTGAAAGTGGTGTTCGTTTGCAGGCATTAAACGGATACTCACCTCAGAGAATGGTTAATCTCACCGAATCAACAGAGAGTTGCAAGGATCCCATACTTGTAATGCTAGTACAAGTTACGCTGAACGGTGAATACGCTGATGTTGTGCTGGGTCGGGAAGAAGAAGCAAGAACTGAGGTCTTAAACCGCTTCAACTCTTTGTACACGGAAGCTACTTTCACTAACGCACGTCTCGAGGAAGGGAGCGTTATTGCAAAAATGGACATGAAAGTTTCTGAGTCCAAGAAAGATCCTCTGATAGAAAAATTAAAAGACGATGTAAAGAATGGTTTAGAGGTTACGATGAACGGCAAGACTGTGTCAACGCTTCCAACCCTCAACGTTGACGGGCAGGAGCGTATTGGTCAAACTTCTACAGAAGCTGAATCAGGTAAATTTGACTCTTAGTAAGTAAAAAATAAACGAGCTGTACAACAATACATATTACCCAGTACTTTCATTGCTTAGCTAAACACACTTAACACTAACAACGGTTCTTTATCTCAAAATTAATGGGTGATTATATGCAAACATGCAAATAGTTTCCTCCACGGCACTCTGTATGTAGTAAAGTTACAATAAGAACCTGAAAGATAATAAAGTTATCTTTTACAAAATACAGTAAGCTATGATAACTAACAATAAAAAGACAAAAATTATAAAATAAAAAAAATTTAAAAGAACGTAATCTCTCGAATTAAGCTCCTGAATGGAAGAGCCCAGCTAGAGAGCTACACCTAAAATTACTATTTTGGTTTGCAGTTTTCACAGGACGTTTCTCCAAACGTTGTATGACACTTTTGCAAAACAAAAACTTGCTATTTTTTAAAACATTTATTATGAAACTTGCTGCAACATATTTAATAGTTTGGAGGTACACCACCGGATACTTAAAATGACTCAAAAATGATCTTTTGCGGTCTTACTTATGCCAAAAGGTTTGTTGACTGTGATAGAAACATAAGTTCTCCTTGGTTAAATGGTATGGATTGTCAGTTTTAGGCGACGATTACGATGGACTGAACAGTAGTTCCGGCGGCAGCGCAAAATTATTCAAAACTTTTCTTGTTGTGTAATTATTTTTTCTTTTAAAATTCTTTGAAAACTAAAGCTTTTATCATTCAGTCAGCAATCAACCAGTCATCAATTCAATAAAAAAAATGAACTAAATAATAAAACAGTGCTTTGTTTTTCCATGTTGCGTCATAAGTGGCATGCCATTTGTCTGCTCTGGTTGGCCGAAAATGACTGATTCTTGCCATGTTTTTAATTTTATAAAATTTATTTTCCGTGCCACAATTCTCCAACATCTCGAACTTTCGCAGAGCAGGCGAATTGAGCGGCTCTGATCCATAAGTAGAGCTATTCTTGCTAGAACAAGTTCTGATATCTCTTGCGCTTCATTTTAGAGTTGACCGGACAAACTGAAAGCGACATTAAAACGTTAAATTCGTTCAAAACACAAAAGTGTGTGAGTAATATAAGACACATTACATAAACTTAAAAATTGCAACAACTTCTAATATAAATACCGATATCGACCAAAACAATTAACTAAATTGATCCCAAACATACTTCTCTTTTTCTATAGGTTTGACAGACACTGAGGTTGTGATAATTGCTGCGGTTTGCGCAATTGTGCTCCTTGTGCTTATCATACTCCTTGGTTATTACCTTTGGAGTCGTAAACAATACAAGGTCAAGCCAACTCCCCCCGCCACCAAGCAAGGCGAGTCAAACCCTTATATGGAAGAAACCTGGGAGTTTTCCGACTTGGCTGAGAAGAGTTCATGTGGACGCAGTAATACTGACATAGTTGGCGCAGTAAACATGAAGATTTTGGGAAGTTCAGCGAGGGTTTCCGGTGATGTTAATGAAGACGCGCTCGAAACGGAAGAAGTGGCAATACCAGTAAGTGACAAGTAGGAATGTGGGTGGTGTTATTTCTGTTAGCTTAAGTTCAGCGGGGGCTTTTTCAAAATACAATTAATTTTAAAAATATTGTTGCCCTTAAAGATTATAATTTTGTATCATGACAGTCACATCAAAAACAACAGTATCACCATTTTTTAAAGTACGGCAAAAATATATTAAGACCTTTCTAAGCTTAGCACACAGAAAAAGCAAAACGTGCAGCAACCAAAACTTGAGAAGATTAGTAAGACCAATCTCTATATGTCCACCACCTAATAAAATCCCTTCCAAAAGTTGTTGGGAGGAAGTAAGTGGTTTTAGTTGGGAAGAAATGGAAAAAATCATGAAGTACTTGACTTGAAACGGGAATTAAAGCATTGAAGGGTACATCATGATGGTTTTATGGCTTGAAGAAGCTATTGTTGCAAAAGCAAATGGTCAAACAAGTGAAAGAAAACCCGAATGGATGAATGAACGAACGAATAAATGCACGCAGACAGGCCCGGATGGTTGGATATTGGGAGCAAAGGGGATGATGGATGAACAAACGAACGAATGATTGAACAAACGAATGGGTGGATAGATGGATAGATGGATAGATAGATAGATAGATAGATAGATAGATAGATAGATAGGTGGACGGATGCGTAAATTGATATATAAATAAATGGATGAGCGAATGAATGAAGTGAATGGTCGAAATGAAGGAATGAACGAATGAATGAAAGGACTTAACGGCAGAAAGTCCTGATCAATATTAAAGAAATGAACAAAAGGAAGGAAAAATGATCAAAATTGAATTGTACTAACTCTTACTACTTGTTTCAGGAGCATAAAACGTCTTTGACAGTTCCGCCAGTTTTCGCCTTCTCGGAAACAACAAATGAAAAGTCACCCAAACCACCGAAAAAAACTTCACGAGTTGAAGAATTTAGACCCGAGAATCCCACACCTGGGGAAGTACTGTCATCTAACACCATTTCCCAACTTGAAGTCAACCGGGCTTCCTCTCAAGTAAGTAGTCGAGCGTCCTCCCGGGCCAGCAGTCATAATTCCTCCCCAGCCAACAGTCGCAGCGGTAGCCCCAGTCCTAGTACAGGCAATAATCGCTCGCCTTCTCCATTGAGGGGAGACTCCAATCTGGATGTCCACCCTGTGCATGATGCCTTAATGGAGATTGCAGCGGTTCCAATTGTTACTACAAGAGGGCATTCCTTCTTAGACGACGACGAGGAAGAGCAACTGCCACCTGGATCTGTGACCGACTACGATGAAACAGAGAATGGTAAGTTAGATGTGGTTTGTGTATCAGTGGTGAGTTTGAGGTTTTGGAAGATGTTCCCGCGAGAAAAGTGTTTAACGAGTATACTTCAAGAATTAACTGTGCAGTGAGTACGTCGAGAAACCACAATCTAACTTTTACAACGTTTAGAATGATAAGTCGGTGTTTACTATCACTTTAAAGCCAAAGGGTTATTTGTCAACTAAATTTTTAGATTCATTAGTTTGTTTTACATCACTAAGTTAGATATATTTAGACTTAGTCATTTCCTTTAAAGTTCTTGTACTCAATTATTTATCGCACGCTATACGATTTTAGTTTTCTGTTAATAATCTTTATACCTCACGTAGAATTTGTAGCCGATGCCACAACCGTGTGTTGCTGCCACGTAAATCATCTGTCAACTGTTGATTTTGCTCAATTAAATGAGTGATTTTTTTAACAATTATGTTTTTTATTATACCAAGATATTTTAAGCAGTCTACCTTGAAGGGCCCTAGGCCCGTTATAAGTCTTGCCTCAATGTATATTAAGTCTTTTACACACATTGTGTTGTCACACAATGGAAACGGAATAAATAAACAAATAAATAAATAAGTAAATAAATAAATAAACACAGACTTTTTTATAAGAACCGTTTTTATAAGAGTATGAGACTGAGAAATGAACAAAATGTAAGAAGACTCTAAGGACATGCCCAGGTTGAGGAAAAGCGAATAACTTTTATTCTGAATACTGCACAAGATCAAGGAAAGAATCCGTTTCTCGGCTAATGTTTACCGGTGGAACATCACCTTCAGTGTTGAAGTCTGTTTTAAATCTTTTTTATTTATTATTGTATTTCTTTCTTGCTGGTCAGCGGCTAATCCAATAAAGCGTGCTTGTGCTTCCCGCTGGCTTGTAAGAAAGGGAAATAGCTGTCCCGTACTGCAAATACCAATGCCATGTTGACGACAGTTTTACAAACATTTGAGACTAAAATCCTCAAAGAACATTCCACCTCAGCCCTAAAATTAAGACGTTCTTATATAAGAAAGGGAGAGTGAAATATACGGATACCGCGTTAGATTAAGTTATTCAGTGATAATATTGGTCACACTTGTTTTGTCTGTGCGTAGTGGTTGTCAGACGACGGCAGATGCCTGTGAACATCTTGCGTCCAAACGTTGGTGCACTGGAGCCGTTGATTCATAGGGTGGGTGTCCTCAACGTGAACTTAGGGGGCACTTTACAGGAGTTGCGGCACGATATCAACACGGGATTGATGAGGTTCCTTGGGGCAAAACGTTTCTTATTCGTCACTGCAAAGCTGAAAGACGTCGATCCAAACCGAGAATCGCGCATTATCACCAAGAGCGTCTACAAGACGTCGGTCAAGATACGGGTGTTGCATGGCATTGGTAAGTGAACTGGAAAGAGTTTCAATATTTAGTTGGGCCTGGGACAATAACGGGTTGACGCTGAGGTTATCGATTTCTTCTGATATTCGTTTTAATGCCCCTTTGATCAAGGATTTCATTTTATTGTAGCTATTCAGTAACTATGATCACTAATTTTGTAGTTCCATCCAAAATGATCTCTAACTCGTCAAAGATTTAACTGTGTCGAGACTAACTGCAAGTTTGTGCACTGCACGTTTGAAAAATCCTGGTGATAATCAGTTCTTATTTTAGTTGTTATTTTTGTGAATTTGCAAATAATAACATAAATCGAAATAATAACAATAATAGTAACAACAATTTTTCTCAGCTGAAAATCAAACCATGCATGTAGCCTTGAAGAACCCATACTGATAAAAGAACACATTTTCCGTACAAAGATCTTCAAGGATAATGCCGAGTTTGTGGTTTTACAACTTTTACGCTTGTTTTCTTTTAAAAAATCAGTTACTAGGATACTATTTTCATGAACTTCGTAAGTTCCAGACGTGACATCTTTTTTGTTTGACCAAGAGATCTCAAAATTTGTTAAAGTAGCGGCCTAGATAGCAAATGATATGTTAATCTAAATCTAACCTTAATCCATGAAAAGATCTAGTCTCGCTTATTAATTTGAGTATGTGCTTTTGCATTGTACTCTTGTGAATACAGTAACAACCAGTAAGTGCAACGCTCTAACAAGTGCCACTAATCATCAGAGTACAAGCTTACTCAAGTTCAGTGGTGCTCTGACGCTGTAGTTTTTAAGGGCCTACTTTAATTTACTCGCATTTGCTGAGTGATCTACAAAGTTTGGTACGCCTTAAACTCAATGTTTGTCTTTATTATGGCAAATTTCAAGTCGATGTAAACCGCGAATTAGCAAAGGGGAGAGAGAAAGGGTTGTATTGGCATAGACTTGACATTTTTGATCCCATGCTTTGGGCGAGAATTTGGCATAATAACGGTTCTATGTTTGCATGACTATAGGGGGTTAATAAGTCTTGTATCTTTTTGCTTTTGCTCCCGCCTTTACTGTGGCTGAGCAAAGCAGCGCGTTTAACTTTGTCTTTACCGTGCCAATTACTTTTTTAGTTTCTTTATGTAATAGGCACTGTCACTTAAACATTTCAGTGTTTTTATGAGACAGAAAAGTTCAATACTGCAAAAATAATTTGTGTCTTCGAATGCACAAAATTCATCACTTTAGACACAAAAATTGGTTATCACAACAGTGGAACTATCAGAAATATATAAGATTAAAGTTTGCGGAAAAAGATACAGTTTAGCAAGCTACGTGAAGCTTTTTCGGAAATGGGAAATGCGCTTGAAAAGAACAGTTCTGTTTTGGATAAATTTAAGGTAGATTGTTCATTCTTTATTTACCAGTACAGTAGAGTTTACAGCGGTAATATTTAAACGGAAGGTGGCAAGGGTCCTCAAAAGAAACGAAACTGGTTTTTCAGTGAAAGCTGATAAAGAAAAAATACAAAATAAAATACGTCTGCTAAGTAGATGTTTACACATTCCAAATTTCAGAGGGCTGTGAGAGATTCTGCGTTTGTGGCAAGGTATCCGAAAGGGTTTGTGAGCAGTGCAAAGTCCAGGGTTACTGCAGTGATGCTTGTCAGCAGTTTGACGAGGAAAACCATCGGAGCAACTGCAAGCGTGCCGCAGTGAAAGCTGTAGAGAAGGTTCAAGGAAAGAAGCTTCGCAAAATTTCAGCGTATGGCAAACAACCACCGCAGTAAAACAGCAGCACGAAATGACACAAGCTGGTGGCAGATGCACACAGCTTTTGGAGGGAAACACCAAACGTGTAGCTGTTTCGTATATTTTATTCATAAACTGTTTTTAGACATATAGACATAAATTTGAAATGTTATGTCTTGTGTGTGTCCCGATGAACACTAAGTTTGTTCTACTTTTTTAAAGCAAAATGCTTTATTTCGTGTCACATGTTTTGTATACGATGGAAATAGTTATCTTTTTGTATTTATACTCGAATTTGGTCGGTACCGACTAGGACTTCATTGTGCGGCTATATCACTTTTCTATTTCAAATTCAAAACTTGTTCCATGGTTAAGTAAATGTAATAGTTTAACTCTAGTTTTTCGACAAAGTGAAATTATAGTCTCACTGACAAGCTCCTCTATATTTACTGCATAATAAACGAGTAATTTAACTGTGAGCACTGCCCACCATTTTGCAACTCTTGTTCGGCTCTTAGTTCACTTCACAAGCGTCTCACTAACCGGAGCGCTGAGTTGCTGAAACTCTGTTTCGTTTTTTTATTGGTAGAGAGCAGAACCTGTCCGGGTTACTAACTTGGACCGCTACGATAAGGGTAAGTCAGACTATTCAAGCAATAAGTCGATTGGACAACTAAGAAATGAAACCCCTGACCGTTTGTTTGAGAGTTTCAGCCAACAATATATATCTGTAACAATATGAACATTAAGGGCCTGTTTACATGGAGGTGGGGTACCCCAGTTAGGTGAGGTAACCCGGCGAAGTGGGGTAACCCGCCTGTTCATTTAAAGTCTCTTTTTATTGTGATCACGTTTATATGAAAAGTGGGGTACCCCACCGAGGCGGGTTACCCGTTCAGGTTGGGTGGGTAACCCGCCTACGTGGGGTGAGGTTTTGTAAGTATTTTCTCATGTAAACGCTCAAGGTGGGGTAACCCGACTAGCTGGGGTGAGATAACAGAGCTTATGGAGGCTCATATTACAGTTATAAAGCTCGCAAAAAAATCCAAACGAAATGATTTCTCGCTGTTATCAACCTGACTAGTATTTTCGCAAGTATTATCCTACAGAATTCTAAATTTCTGAGAATGCAAACTTGTCACGCGATAGCATCGAAACTAATTTCTACCCTGGGGTAACCCTGTCACCCCAGGGTCTTCAAGAATGAATGTAAAGGCGGTCTAGTTTTTCACAACGGCTAGGCGAGTTACCTCACCTACCCGGGATCCCCCACCTCCTTGTAAGCAGGCCCTAAATGTATATATATTGCGCAAACGCATTAATCATTTTAAACGCACCTGATCACATCATTATAAGAAAATTACATTTGATTAACAGTATGCATCACGGAAGATAATGTCATAAGTTCTTGTTTGAGTTTGAACTTTGACTACTTTAAGTTTGCATCGAAAGCCAATCACCCTGTAGTGGGAGAAGTATTAATACTTTTAAAGTATTACTCTTAGATATCTCTCTTCCTCAATACAATACCACGTGTTTCTCTCCAGTAGAAAATTTGATTGTGTAAAAATGTACCTTTACAGCAATTAAACGTTTTCTTAAATATACACAAGTGTGTTTTTAATACTTAAAGAGTATTAAAATGTCTCTTGGTTTACAATATTTTGGTAGCACTTTCATTTCAAGAGGGTTATCAGTTTGGAACAAGAAAGGTCCAAACGGAATGATAACAGTGTAAAAAATTTGGTAGCCTGCTAGTCAAACTCAACCTTTAGCAATTTTGGTTAATTTGAGCAATTTCAAGTATGATGAGATTGACGGCAAAAAAACATTTCTGTTCGACCAATTTATGCCCATTAAATTAAGCGTTAAATTTCGGAAAAAGTGAACGCAAACTGAAACTGGCCGTGCGCATAATGAGGTTAGAGACTTGGTACTTTCTGGTGACGTGACCCATGAACACAAGTGAACTGCACCAGCACTTTTTAGTTTTGCTATGGTTTGCGTCAAAAGAACTTGTCTATAGTGAAAAAGAAACACACAAACGACGCGAAGCAACAAGGAAAACCGAGCGGGAAAGGAGCGAGGTTACTAGTGTGTCGCTACGCACAAGTTATTCGTCACCATTCTCCAAGAATACTTTTGGGCCTGGTCATTTCAAAAAGGTGCATCTGTTTTCCTCAACTTTGACGCTTTTTTATGCCATTCATCTCAGCATACTCAAAATTGCTAAAATCAAATAAAACCGCCAAAAGACACCATAACACAAGTTTAACATGCATTTAATTGCTGCGAGAGACCGTAGCGAGCGAGCAGCAACACTAATTGTGACGGGCTTCCTGTGGTCAATGTGGTCTAGTAGGCTTGTGCACGACTAATACAGCCAGGTTTTTCTTCGGCGGATCTCGGACGGGCTTATAGTGACTATAGATAGATGATTAGTTTTGCAGCCTCGTTCCCAGTACCATCCGCGCGTCAAGGCCCCCGGCTCGCACTGGGAACGAGGTTAATGATTTTGTGAAGGTAGAAGCGTGTGCAATGAAGGAGTTTAAAGCAGTGAAAAGGGGATATTTGCGACAAAATTGCGAGTGGAAGTAAGTTGAAATAATGTCATGCGCTGATTTAACTGTTAGTGGAAGACAATGTGTTTTTATGAGTGTTTCGTTCAACCCCGTTAGTTACTAAAATGTGGAAACTGCTGCCGTGTTTTGCAATGGACGACCAACGTAGTCGATAAGATACTAGTTAACTCAAGGAGCTTTTGAAACCTGTGGAGCAAAAACTGACCTCAAAGTAGCATTTGAAGATCAATTTATTGAAGCACAGCTCAGCCTTGACAAAAAGAAGATAGCATATAGAGATATAAAGGTACTTGAACTTGTGAACTAGTGTATTTTTACACTGAAAGTATGATTATCAGCGATGTTTTACCTGAATCTTTAAAACAGAAACTGAGAAAGCTATTTTGAACTCATGAAAAGCATGAAGAAAGTATATGACACTCAATAGAAGAAAGGCAGTGACAAATTAATGAAAACTCGGAAAAGAAAGTTATTTGGAGTAGATATTTCTGTAGTATGAACTGCAAATATAGTTGTTTCCCGGAGGGGGTAGTAGAAATATTAAAATTACATATTTGCGAGTCTTGTGTTCTAGACTGACTCTTTTAAAGAAAAGAAAAAATGCAAAACTTCTGAGATGGCCCCAGCAGTCTAGTTACAGACAAGAATTGCACATACCTATCATTCCTCCACCAATTAGCTAAGGAAATAAGGGCTGTTTCTAAATTGGGTTGACTTATACTGTACACAATTTGCAGACAGATTTTTAGAAATAATAAGTTTATATTCATGTTCAATTTAATGTGCTTGCAGTTGTTTACAATGCAGTCATAGTTGCCAAGTACAAGTATTTTGCTTTATTTCTCACACAATCTTGCACATTTTCAAAAGTTTATTGGGAAGTGAGGCTTTACTTGATTATAATAAAAAGATGTCATTGGCCTAGAACCATGTTGATTGTAATCCAAAACAACTTACTGTGCCATGTAGAGTTTCCGGAAAAACTCCCACCTGACATTCAAAACTTTCTAACTATTCGAAACTTCTAGTAAATTATGTCTAATTTGTGTTTTCAGCCAGTTAGCGTGATTGTAAGTTTGCTGTGGTGGCGAGGTGGCTTCGAGG
Source organism: Umimayanthus nakama (assembly GCA_027574985.1). Classification (NCBI taxonomy): domain Eukaryota; kingdom Metazoa; phylum Cnidaria; class Anthozoa; order Zoantharia; family Parazoanthidae; genus Umimayanthus; species Umimayanthus nakama. Next base: position 161 of record JAOBRG010366348.1, on the reverse strand, counting down.
TTGGAATGCCTCAAATTTCGGAATTTTTTTGTAGTTTTTTAGGCGGGCCACACCAATGACAAATGCTATGGCAACTTTACATTTCATCTGGTTAAGTTTGGTACGGCGCATGTGGAGGGGAACATTATTTGGGGGGGGGGGGGGGCGGAAGATCGGAAGAG
>JAOBRG010366337.1:0-12141 GCA_027574985.1 Umimayanthus nakama | reverse complement strand
TATATATTAATAAAATGCCATTTTCATACAAAACAAAACTTTGTTTTACAGGTTGGTCGACCATCCTTCTCCCTAAAGGATTCAACACACAAGTACCTGAAAGGTTTAAACTAAAGACAATACAACACCAAACTCAATATGACTGACTATGTAAGTCCATTCAGTCTGTTGAATGATTAGAAGAATCAAGAAAGCCGAGCTAGATTGCCTAGAAGTTGAACTCAAAAGTTTCCATATTTACATGATCGTCACATCGTTCTTATTCGGTGTGCTTTTCACAAACCTGCTCAAGCTGTTGGCAATGTCTCTGCAGAGCCAAATATTTTCGTTTCCACACAAGATTTGGGTTTTCGGGCGGCACAGTCAACGACGACGCGCTCACAGCCACATCGTCCGCCATTTTTGTTAGCCTCATGAGCTCGGCTCAGGAGTCTGGGTACCAGTTTTCCTGTATCTGTAAAAGGCCGTAAAACTTGGATATCATTGATGATCGATACATCGTTCTTGTCACCCCATACAACATCGGCGTAATCAGAAGATTATTATAAAAAAGTTGGCGTTGAGTTTAAAGGAAGAAAATGCTTGGTTCTAAGTAACAAACTCGGCCTTTGATTAGTTTTGGTAATAACATGTTTAAGTGAAGTCACATGCCAAGATATCCCCAAGTATTTGAACGTGTTTGCACAACACTATCAGGAACCCGCAATTCTGGAAAAGGTGGCTAAAACCATTACTCTGGAAAAGGGGGCCAAACCTGCATTCCTGGAAAAGGGGCCAATCCTGCAATTCTGGAAAGGGGGCCAAACCTGCAGTTCTGGAAAGGGAGGCAAACCTGCAATTCTGGAAAGGGAGCCAAACCTGCAATTCTGGAAAGGGAGCCAAACCTGCAATTCTGGAAAGAGGGCCCTGAATGGGAACCCGTATTTCAGAAAATGGGGGACTGAACCCGCAATTCTTGAGGGAGGGATCGAACCCGCAATTCTGGAAAGGAGTCCTGTGCTCACTTTTCTGGAAAGGGGGACCTGAACGCGTATGATGCGGCGTTAATACAGTCCCTTACGATCCATCCTGTTTCACTTTAGGGGGCTCAACCAGACCACCCCTGGATTCACCACAGACTGTTTCGACCTTTATCTTCAGCTCAGGTTCTTCTTGACCAGTCAGACGGCGTCCACACAATGACACACAACTCATATGCACGTTTGGCAGAAAAAAAACATCGAAAAAACAGGAAGAAAAACGTGAGTTGGGGAAGCAGTCTTGTCACCTATCAGCCGGGTTAACTTTTATGTTGAAAAACCTTTTGGCCCATTCACACCAACGCTTAAACGTGCTTTAATGTTTTTTAACTAAACAGGTTTAAAAACTCTTTTCAAGCACAGCCAGTGAAGACTTTCTGCTCCAAGTTTATAGCAAACAATTTTTGAAAAAACCCATCCAAGTTGGATTCAATCCTGAGATTTTATGTTTGCTATTTACAAGAACTAGCAACTTCAAAAAGTCAGTTTAATTAAACACGTTTGTGTGTGAATGCAGCATTTGCTATGTAACTCGAAGTTACATTTACATATACAAATCAGTTTTCTACTTAGAGCAATCAAACTATGTCTGTGGAAAAGTATATCTAATGCATTAATTTTAGAGTACATAGCAACGACAATGAGGCATTTGACGCCAAACTCAAAACACACCGTTTTCAGTCCTTTAAATGCGCTGTTTTTATACATGTATAGGTCGCACAATATATTAAAGCGAAGTGAACTGTCCTTGAATGGATCAGACGTTACCTTGAACACATATATATTTTCTATTGTTTACAAAATTCCTTGAAGTTGTTGAATACGATTTCTTAGAACGCACATATTTCCCGGAACAATTATGATACCCTTAATGAATAGGTTTCCTTGAATGAAGGTATTACTTTCCCAGATATAAAATTCTTTTAAGTTGAACAAACTATCAGTTTCGTTGAAGTTGCATAAGTATCATGCCTTGAAGTTGCAGAAATGTGCAGTTTTTGGATGTGTGATTAAACTGTATTACAAACAGCCAGCCATTTCGAGCTGAGATGGCGAAAGGAATCTGGGTACCAGTCACGAGTTCTGGAATATATTCTGATTTGGAGTTGATGAGAAGCTTGTACCTACAGTCGGGTCAAACCACGTTCATATGGTAAGTTAGGCTATAACGTTTTATAGTTTTCTTTTCCGTGTTTAAAGTCGCACACTTGACTCAATCCTCCTTCAGTTAATAAGTAAATTGGTGACAAACAGGAAGGGTAAGCGAAGTATGTAGACTGTAAATGAGTACGTAATACGTATGTGATGTCGCCGGTCTATAATTTGGTTTCACTTTCATGAGACATCAAACTCGTAACTTTTTTAACTCTCTCTTCGTAAAACACTTGAACTGAAAGTGACTAAATAGCATTTCTCTTATTAGTATAGCAGTACAGCTAATGGAATGTGAAAGGGGAAAGCCAAATTATTTCATCGATCCGTAGATGTGAATTGCGCATGAAAAGGCAGGGAAAACTTTACACAGTTGCGGGGCGATCCTCTACTGCTGTTGCACCAGTCAAGGTCCCCCCCCCCCCCCCACTCCCCCTTTCCTCTCTCTCCCCCAACCCGGAGATAGCAGATACATGCCGAGCCTCTAGCGATGGATTTTCCGCCTTTTTTCGCGTAACAACTGCCGTTTGGATACAATTGTTTGTGGAGGGAAGCAAGCAGTTGTACAACTTTCGATTCTTGCTTGAGAACATCGTTCAGATCAACTCACAGTATTGAGCTGGGAAGTTCTATACATGTACTACAATCACGGACGAAAATAGTAGGAAAGCCGAGGGGCGGATCCAGGGGGATGGAACGGGTGACTAGTCACCCCAATTTTGAGCTTGCGTATAAGAAAAATATAAGAAGCAAGCTCCCAGCTCACATGTTTTGTTGATTAGACAATAAATAGTCACCCCCTTTAACAAAAGTCACCCCCTTCAAAAAATCCTGGATCTGCCGCTGAGGCCTTACTCCCAAACTCAGTCCTTTGGCTTTTCCAATACCAGACGACTTCAATTCAACATTACAGTGGGAGGAGGGGGGGACAAAAGGTGTTCCAGCAGTTTTGTCCATGACTAGAGAAATTAAGCACCACATACACCAGGAATAGAAGGGGGCACAAAAGTGTTTCGCAATGACGCTTTCTAAGACTACAATACGATCGAAACAAGAAGTTTCTTAAAAAATATGGTCTGTTATGCATTCTATGATGCATTGGAAGGTGAAGTTGAGAGATTCATTCTGCCTTTTTCCGTTTTTACGTGGCGCTATTTAAATCATCTTCCCATCTCATACCGGCTGATGCAATTCCTATAAATAATCAGTAGCACAAACTCTACAATTGCCTTCACAGTGTTAATGTACTAAATACACAAACTTACATTAAAATAGCTCAAAAAACGGATAACTCGGACCAAAGAGGCAAAGAACGCAGCAACTCTTGGCAATGGAAGTCTGGGGAAATAACACTGATATGAACTGCCTCTGTTAGTTCTAAATCTAAGTTCTACAATTAACAACGGTTGCAGCCGCCATTTTGAGGGATTTTTTGCCTTCTCGGATGGTAAAACTGTCCAGCTTTAACTGGGAATCGAAACAAAAACCCAGGGGCATATAACAGCAATCTAAAGCCTTATTCAGAAGTCAAATTTCGTATTCAAATTTTTACCTGTCTCAATTCAGGAAATCTTTCAGTTAATTTTCCCGATTCTAAGAATTCGAGTACGTGCGCTGGTTCTGAGAACTTGAGACGAGTGCAGTTCCCGGAAGCGGAGTTCATTTTAATATTAGCATAGTTCTCATATGTCGGAGAAATCCCCGATGATTGTCGATATCGGTGTTTCCCGATCATCTCTGTTTTCCCCGAAATAATAGAACATAAACTGAAGATTTACACGATAGCCGAGGACGAATCGGGATGGTTCTCATATGCAAATAGCGGGAAAATCCCGCACGATGGACGATTTCGTTGCTAGCTGAAGATCGCTGAGTTTCCCGACCAAAGTGTACAGTGGAACCCCGGTTTAACGATATGCCAAGGGAGCTTTAAAATTATATCATTAAACCGAAATATCGTTATAGCCGAGCTCCTGGTATAACGATATTGTGGGAAAATTTGATAAAATATCGTTATACCGGAATAAAATGCTGAAATCGCCCTTTTACTGTGCACACACTATTAAATAAATCTGAAATTGACTATCAAACAAAGTCAGTGCAAGTGCAACATCCAGAGTACTCTTCATTGTTCTTAAAACATGTCAAAATAAGTTTGCTATTATTGTTAATAGAATAAAATTTTGTTTTGTTATACTATATTGGGGTTTTATTTGGTCTGTGATATTGATTTTATCTTTATATAAACCGGAAATATCGTTATATCGAAGATCGTTTTACCGGGGTTCTGCACCATACAGTTTCCTATAACTTTTACGAATGTTGATCGTTATGCCGAGAATATCGTTATACCTAAGATTGTTAAACCGGGGTTATTCGATCAAAGTACTCGATCCCAAGCATCACAGTCCAATTAAACCTACAAAATAAGCAAGAAAGTCTAACTTTGGCAAAGAAAAGCCATTCAAAATGCTACTGCCGTGGCAACAGCCGACTCCATAATCTTAATTCTGCCACATTACTGAATTGACAGATAGTAAATTGTAGGAAATGTGCTCCGATGTGGAAAGATTATCTTAAATTGTCTGAAACTGCGAGCTATTTAAAGTTGGCGCGAAGTAGTACAGTTAAAGTGCTGGCCATTTTATTTTTCATAGAATGGACATCAAAAGTAGTGAACCTTAAGCATTTAAAAGATTTTTTTCAAGTGTCCTCTGTTTCCCCGAATCATTCAATTGCTTTGTTTCCATTCTAGGTTGTAGTGCGATATGTCATCAGCCTCGATCTTTCATGACACAGATGAGAAATGTAACGGAACCAAGCTGGCCAGATTGCTTGTTGATGGTGGAACAGAAACTCTGAGACGTGTGTTTGACTCGATCCACCCTCCTCCCAAGATAGCTGCTGTTCTACACACAAACAAACCTAAGTTGAACCTGGTGCGGAATAAACGGATTTTAAACTCCAGCCAATGGAAAAAGTTGTACCCATCCAGGGGAGCCGCCCCAGACTCGAAGACCTTTGACATCACCTTGCTTTTCGTCCTGTTGCGTAATATCTGCGGCCTGACAGCACCTGCTACAGGATGGGGCGCCTTGCCACCTGCAGCTGATGTATCGCGAGAAGCCAACGTGGCCAGGATAAGGTATTACCGTAATCAAGTGTATGGTCATGTAACAAGTACTGGGGTGATCAATGCTGACTTTGAACGGTACTGGAATGATATATCTGGTGCACTGACAGCGCTTGGAGCCGATCAAGTGGAAATTGATTTGTTAAAATCGTCAGCTATTGGTGAAAAGGACTATATAGCTTTGCTGAAAAACTGGAAATCGCAGGAAGATGAGGTGAAAAAAATGTTTTGTGAACTGAATGAAAAAGTTCAGAAACTTGATGCAAAAATTGATGCACTGAAACCAATTCCATTGTTGGAACAACTGTCCAAATGTGAGTTCGCTCAGCACATCCTCTCTCTAGTTGAGACGTTCCAGGAAGGAACAAGGAGGTGGATTCTAGAGATGATTGAGGCATTTAACACAAACCAAAACGTTCCTTCAAGAGCTCTTGTGATAACAGCTTTACCAGGAGTGGGAAAGTCCGTTCTGGCGGCAGTGGCCTGCAGAAATGCTGAGCAGAAAGGCCGTTTGGGAGCTTGTCACTTCATACAACACAGTAATACACTACGTAACAATCCCCGAGTCGTTATAGAATCCATTGCTCGCCATTTCTGCGACAGAATAAAAGGGTTCAAGGACAAACTACACTGCAAAATGTCATCGCTGCAACCAAACATGAGGAAAAAGCTTGACGAAATGAATATGGAAACCCTTTTCTGTGTTCTTCTTGAAGAACCGCTAAGTGCAATGGCGGGTCTGTCAACAGAACAGGCCTTTGTTGTTGCTATCGACGCACTTGATGAGAGTGATCAAAGCTCAAGGGAGGAATTTATCGGTGTTCTCCTGCGCAAACTACATAGCTTGCCTAAATGGATCAAGTTTGTGCTTACTTCTCGACCTACTAAACAACTGTTGGCAGAGCTGCCTCAAGTTACCATTATTAATATTGGAGTAGCAGACAGCAGCAACACTGATGATATCAGAACGTATCTTTCGAAGGAGTTGCAAATATTGTATCATGATGAACCTTCTAAAAATCTTGAAACTGCTACAGTAAAGCTTACCGAGAGATCTCGTGGTATATTTTTGTATGCATATTTTGCTATTGAATCGGCAAACAAGAGGAACTTGACGGTTTCTGAATCAAGTGAGCTTTTTCCAAAGGGAATGTCTTCTGTTTTTGAGGACTACCTTTCCCGCTTACAAACTGAGCTAGAACTTGATAAGGAAAAGTTTATGAACTTTTTGGAAGGCATAACTGCCGCCCAGGTTCCTCTTCCAAAGTATTTCGTGCTTCAGATTCTTGGCATAAACGACAAAACACGAGAACAAAAGAAGGTGGCACGCAAGGCTCTAAAATCTCTTTCCCTGCTCTTTCCCGAGGAAAGAAAATGCATATCTATATTTCACAGTTCTCTCGCTGTTTGGCTTGCCATGGTTGAGGACGAGGATGATGGTCACGATTTCTGTGTGAAGGTGGCAGATGGCCATCGTCTCCTCGCAAAACATTGTTTAAACGTGCTGAGAAACATGAAGAACCACAAGAATTTCCCCCCTGAACTGAATGACTCTGAGAACTATGCACTTACTTTTGGTTTCCACCACATGTTGGAGGCTGGTGGGTACGAGGAGCAGCTTGGAGAGTGTGTGCAAGATCTAGAGCTGCTTTCTGCTGTGTGGGCTGCACGCGAAAAGACAACCTCGAAAACTCCTTTACAGCGAAAAGTAGACATGGTGGAGGAACTGAAGCGTATCGGTGACTGCAGCTCACCGCCTGACAAAGACTTGTCTCGCCTTTGTACAGTAATGACAGCTGTCCATGCTCCAACAGATTGTCCACAGTTTGTTCTTCAGTGTGCAGCTTACTGTACTTCTTCAGCTGGGTTTAGCTTAAGAGCTACTCAGCTGTTAAAGTCTCCAAGATACAGAAATTGTATCTGGGTTGAAAAACAAGAGATGTTTTTGTTCATGGAGCACCATCGTGTCGTGTCCTGCCAACCCAGCAACCACACAATAACATGTCTTTGTGATCGTAGTTCAAGACAGTCGAGAAGGTCCGTCGAGTACACGATAATCACGTTCAATATGGAAGATGGTCGGCAGCTCGCTATAGTCAATCTGAGAACTTCAGATTCCCAATCTTGTGTGGAGGTATCACCAAATGACAGGTACGTTGTAGTTTACGAGAAGTTTGGTAGACAGCTACAATTAAGAGATGTGCAGAAACTAAAGATACGAAGAGAACTCGAAGTAGAATCTTTTAACCAGCTGTTGTCTTGCTGCTTTGTGCCTGATAACAAACTGGCTGCTGTATGTGGGGACAGAACTGTTCGTGTGTGGGACGTGCGTAGTGGAGCTGTTGAGACAACTCTCCGGTGTACCGGTGGTCAGCCCGAAAACTGTTTCCCTTCCCCAGCAGGTCAACTGCTGACTGTGCAAAGGGACGTATCGGGTTCATGCTCGGTTCTACTTTGGAAATGTATGACACCTCCTGCGTCCGTTCAGCTGCATTCTGATAAGTTAGTGTGCGCAAAATTGTCTACTGACGAGGTTTCCTTTACCCAGGACGGACAGTTGGCATCTTTTGTATGCGAAGACATAAATTCCAATGACAGGTCATATGTTATACGGTTGTGTGATGTCAGACTGCACAGTTACAGAAACGTATTTGCGTCAGGATGAACTGTCCAAGTCACTTATTCATTGATGACAATTACATGCTGCTAAACGGCAGCCCGCAGTTGAAAGTGATGAATATCACTGACGGTTCATCACAGGAAGTGGCCGCTGAACCGTCTTCTGTGTGGTATAAGAACAACCGGGAATGTGTAGCCCTTCATTATGGCGACCGCCGTACATTGCACAAGTTGACATTCCACAATCTTAAGTGAATCTAACTGACTTTCTAGGCCTGGTTGTTCGGAGGCGAGTTAAAGTTAATCCCGGGTTAGGCGTAACTTTGAACATAATTCCTTCATCTAGAAATGCATCTGGTCTTTCCAAATTGATATCGAAGAACACAGGAAGTAAACCCAGTTTTGTGTTTCAAAAATAACAGCCCTAATCAATCTCTAAGGAGGTAAACTCATTCGTGAGTTAAATATTTAACTCTGGGTTAGCGCTAACTCATCTTCAAACAACCGGGCCCTGGTCTACACTGCATCTGTTGTTTTACGCTCACACTTTCACTGCGGCTTTAAGGTACTTTCATGTAATCTTGTTCAAAGTTATCACAGTTACAGATAAATTTCTTCGCAGTTTGTCTAGTATCGCAAAATCAGAAATACATAGCAATTTCTTGACTAATTTACCTTCGGTGGAAAAAATCTTGGTTTTGAAAGAATCGTAATGGTGGAATGGTAACCAGGCCTTCGTGTGCTAGCTTCAAAAGCAACCACCTTATTTCTTTCGCATAAAGGCAACAATGCAACTGTTTTGGATGCGCTGTGGCCAAGGTTAGACTTGATAGTGATAACCGAAGGGTATGTGGTCCTTTATATATTACTCAACTAGTCGTTACTTGTTCTTTCACACTGCAAAACAAAATGTGTTAAACTGTACGTGTTATTTATCCTCCCGTCTCATCCCGAATGTTGCCGTCGCGTTGGTTTGACGGATATTTAATTTTCTGTAATAAAGGCAAATTAAGGTGTGTTTGATTGACCCTATTCCGTCTATTCCAGAATAAGAATAAAATTTCAAAATTCTCTCCTGATTCGCAGATCAATCAAATATCTTGTTAAAAGTGATGACTGGGGTGAGAGATATGAGTAATAACTCACGGCGGTTCTGTTTTTCATCTAACTTGGCGGGAACTACTATTCCGTTTATTCCTGTTCCAGAATAGAGCCAATCGAATGTGCGCTTAGTAACAAACAAGTAGTCGTTAGTCAAAAATTTATCAAAGGACCCTTTGGGTAAATTCGGAACGCAATAGCGAATACGTCACAAGCCCAAATCAAAGAACCGCTTTTTAATAGGTCAAGTCGGAATGCAATATACGAAACCGGTGCCGAATAACTGTACATATTGTTTTGTGCAGGTCTTAACTGATAAAAAAATTCCTCCAACGCAATATAACCAGCAACAGCCGACATCACTTCATGTGAATCGTAACACGTGACTAGTTCCCAATCCTATTCACGTGTCCACGCATCGACTATCACGTGCCAAAAGTTATAGTCGAGTACATTACAAATTAGGCCCTGTTTACAAGGAGACCAAGTTTCCCTTGCGCTAGGGATACACGGGGTTCTAAGGATTCCCTGGCTCTAACTCATTTACTCTTTTGTTTCACGACGTGTTTACAAGCACGCGAGGCAGCTTATCCCGGGTTTCCTATTGGTAGAGCAATAGGGAAACTCGGTTGCTAGGGCTATCTTTTCTCATGTAAACGCCTCGGCAGGGATAACTCACCTACCCGGGAAGAATTCGAGCTGGTTCCCAGACCACTTCTGGCTTCTGCAATCGAAAATCAACATGGCGCCAAGAAGAGTCGTCCCTAGCGGCAAGGTTATCCCACTTTGGTACATTTGCTTGTAGACTCGAGCTATCTGCATCCCCTGAACCAGATACCCCTAGCGCAAGGGAAACTCGGTCTCCTTGTTAACAGGCCCTTTAAAACGAACACTCTAGGTATAACGCCACAGTTTAGCACACCTTTTTCTGCGTTAGAACTTAACAAACATGCTGTAGTTCGCCAATAGTTGCACAATAAAATTCAAAAGAAAAACTTGGAGTTGTGAGAAGACTGGGCGGCTGCTAAAAGACTAAACTGTGCGGTGGAATACCTCGAGAGCTTCAAATACTAAACTGTTTAGTAACAATGACGACTTTATGCTAAAGTGACCCCACTCTTTCTTCACTCAAACGGAGGTTCCGTTCGCACCTCTCAGCGTCTGACCAACACACGGCAAACATAATAAACAATATGTAATGGGTTTTATTCAGAAATTTATTTTTCCTCCACATGTACTAAAGATATTTTTACCGTGTCTAAATAAAGTAAAGTATGTCAAACAAAGTGTTTCGAACTGCAATGTTATTGATCCGTTCGACTCATCCCGAAATATTACTTGCGTCGCGTTGTGTATGTGGAGAAAAGTTAGTTGTTCTGAAACTCTGCGAAATAATGGATTTGGTCAGATTGATGCAACAAGGTATTTTTGGATAGCACGAGCTGACGTATTAGTGTACAGGATAGTAAATCGTTTTTTCAAAAACAGATACTAAAACTGCAATTAATCAACAGTGGGATTCATAAAACGCATTTCTACCGTTTGTTGCGGCTCCATTAACGGCAAACAAATTGCTACACATTAAATCTATATTTTTAATATGGCAAAGCAAGTTTCTTTGGTTTCAAACACTTGAGCAAGAAAATCGCAAAGTTAACATGCAGTGCCACCGTGTGCTGTTGTATTTGATATATAGCTCTTTCTAAAAATCGTTTTTAGAGTCAAAGGACGATCTCTTTTTATGTCTTAAGTAATAAACTGTATTAAGCTCTGCACCAGGAGAACTGGATCGGAAGGAGAAGGGGAAGGGGGATGCTCTGTTGCTTCATGATTCTTCCTTTGTACGGAAGTTGTAGGTTGCTCCGATAAGTCACTCAATAATTCCTAACAAGTAAAACGTAAAACTTGGTAAAGAACGATGATACTTTCTAAGGAATGAAAACGTTGCGTATCGCAGAAATCGTGAGCCTGCCTGCGTCCAAATCATGATGGTAACTTTTGAATACTCTGTCTTCTTTACGGTTATAGACAGTATTTCCAGTAAATGTTGAGCTCTTGTTGTATAATTTGATTAAATCAGTCATTTCTTCTTTCTGTCTCGCTTTTTAGGCTGTCACGGTTAGTGTTTGACACCACAGCACTTGTATCTATTCTAATTTCGATGTTTTTCTTACAACTCCGCTTCCTCATCGCTGTCCAATTCCCAAACCTACAAAATGAAACAAATTTGATAAGCAATCTTGATTTGGAACTGGTGTAGTAGTAAATTCACCCATATGGCAAGACAGCCACTCTACATGCTATGAAACCTCGCAAAGAGTTTCACCAACAACTCTTCGAAGAAATCCACCTATATGGTAAGGCAGCTACACTTAATGGTAGGAAAGATAAAATGCTGTGTGACATAAAGACGAAATGCACCACACTATGCTGTTTTGGCACATCAAGTCATCATTTCACATTACATCACATTCTACAGTTATGTCACTTCATCTCGCATTACATCATACTGTCTGTACAGATATGCCACCTCAAGTCACACTGTGCTGTTATGTCACATCATCTCTTATTACATCAGAATATACCGTTATGTCACCTCAAGTCACACTGTATTGTTATGTCACATTGCATAACACTGGACTATTGTACTACATCAAGTCACACGGTACCTCCGTGACGAGAGTATCTTCCAGCATAGCAGTCAGTCCCGTAAGGTCCTCCAGATACTTTGGAACATTGAACGCATTGAGCAGAAAGGAAAATCCTTCTTTCATATACGAATCCAGAACCTGAAAGTTATTACCAGACAACTTAGGTTGACAGAATTTTACACCATGTTTTACTTCGTTGAAAAGTTTATCATCCCTTCCCATTGGAGAATAAACTAACACTGACATGCGTGACCACTGTTTGTGCCACAAATTGTAGTTACCGCAACCATTACTTCCACAATTAATTGTTTTGTTACAAAGTCCATCCTGATCTATATAACAATGGGGTTATTAGTGATCAATGTAGCTTCGCCAGGTTAAGAGTATTTTTGAAGATGAGGAACGAAGGTTGGGAAATCCTATGTTGATGATGCCCGTTCCTGGTACAGAATCAAGGAATGAGACT
>JAOBRG010366326.1:0-12143 GCA_027574985.1 Umimayanthus nakama | reverse complement strand
GATGCGATACACGTGAGGTCTCTGTGACGTCAAGAAGCCATGGCAACGATTCAGCCAATAACAAGCAACGGGACGGATGGACGGACGGACGGACAGACAACGGGACAGACAACAGGGCAAAGTCCACTACTCTCAAACAAACCCCTATACACAAAATAGTTTCGCTGCCTTCACTACGCTCCGGCAGCAATGATACTAAAGCTGATAAACAAAACACAAATGCCGTAAATTCACATCTAGAAGTGAAAGGGTTAGTTTGAATTATGAAGCTTGCATTCGTTAACAAACTAAATTTTTCTAAAAAAATCACTATCATCTAGATAATTTTATAAGCTTTCCATTGATATATAGGTTTGTAGGTAACGGATGCGACGCATTTACTGAAAGAAGTTAGCCACATAATCAGTCAGTCCCTTGCATCTCTACTAGGTATCTACCCTAGGAAGCTAAAATTAGCGAAAATTTTACCAACATTCAAATCCAACGATGTGGAAGATCCAAATAACTATCGGCCAATCTCACTTTTATCAAACTTCAATAGAATATTTGAAAAGCTAATATACGTTAGAATGTCGTCTTTTATCGACAAACATGATCTTTTATACACTGCACAATATGGTTTCCGCAAGTCTCATTCCACACAACATGCAATCCTCGACATAGTGAACACTATACAACCCAACATGGACAAAGGGTACTATTCATGCGGAATATTTATTGACCGACCTAAAAAAAGCGTTTGACACGGTAAACCATAATATTCTTTTAAGCAAACTTCAACATTATGGTTTTCGTGGTGTAATCTCTGAATTGTGCTCATCGTTTTTGAGCAACCGAAAACAAACTTCCGAGATCAACGGTGTTATTTCTGAGCAATAGTCCATTGACTGCGGAGTACCACAAGGTTCTGTCCTGGGTCCCTTTTGTTCCTAATATATATGAATGATATCCAATATTCTTCTACAAAGTTGAATTTTTTCCTCTTTGCCGATGATACCAACATTCTATATGCTGATAAACATTTACATCTTCTTGAATCTGTTGCTAACACTGAACTTACTGAAGTATATGAATGACAGACAACAAATAGATTAACCCTTAATTAAAAAAAAATCAAATTATGTAATTTTTCGTCCACACCAAAAAGCACTAGTACATCAGTCAAATTTTTACATGTTTGACAATGAAAAAAAAAGCCAGTAAAACATTGCATGTAAAGATTATGTAAAATATCTTTGAATGCTACTAGATAAGAACTTATCTTTTAAAAACCGTATTGATCAAATAACAATTGAAATTAGTAAAACTGTTGGAATGATTACTAAACTTAGACATTTTCTTCTAGGTAAAACACTTATACAAATTTATAATTCCTTGATTGGACCACACATTTCCAATGCTATAGCTGTTTGGGGCTCTGCTGACAAATGTTGTGTCAACAAGATTCTTATTCTACAAAAACGGGCTTTGCGCTTTATTTATTTTGCAAAACTAAGAAATCATGCGATTCCCTTTTTTCTAGATGCTGGTGTTTTACCAATCAGCTTTCTCTATTATGAAAATATATGCATCCTAATGCATGATGTCCGCAATGAAAGACCAACTAGGAATATAACTGATCTCTTCATAGACACCAAAAGCATACATTCCTATAACACACGTTCTTCTGCTTCACACAACTTTTATATAAAGCCATCTAAATTACAAATCGAAACTTGCAAAACGGAGGCATTATAAGACTTTGTATTGGGAATTTACTCTTTTTTAAAAAATCCTTGAATTATGCTATTATTGTGGGAAAAAATTACCCACCTTCAGTTCACCGTGTACTTGTGCGTTGTGAGCATTTGGGGCGCAACTTGAGTTCATTTTGGGCGAGAAAGGCGCAAAGTGCTCCTCTGTGAAAAAAAATAGAGAAGGCTGGAATCTTCACACGCCATTTGCAAGCAAATCGTAAAGTAGTCCTAAATCTTCTCCCGGAGCAACAATGTTTGCCCAAACGACACAAAACTAACATATTCATAAAGCCCATTAAATTGTCCTCTTCAGAGAATAAGAAGCAGTTTCGGTCTTTAAAAATGTAAATTATCCGCCACCAAAATCGTTTCTGCTCTTCTTGTGACCTGTCATTCTGACACGGATTGCCAAAATGGCTCTCTCGGGGGCTGTGGTAAATACATTGTCGTCGCATTTTCCCTTACACACTGCACCCCTAAGAACACATCGAACATATCAGTTTAAGTTAGCCAATCAAATCAGTGTTTGCAATAGCCAGGAAAGCTTTTGAATCTTGAAATTAACGTGCTGATCGTTTGGTTCTAGTTTGTTTTTAATTCTGAAACTTAGAAATTTCTTCTGTAACATAAATGTGGATTAAATAGTTTCAACGGCTTGCCGCACAATTGTTACCTCTGCTGGATTTTTATTTTTTGTAAGTTTTTTTTAAGTTTTTTCTTCTTTTCACGCAAAAATGGGCACGTTGTGCGGTTGAGCTTTCATACAATCATTAGAGACTACTTACAACTAGAAAAAAGTCTAAAGACCTGGAAAGGAAGAGGATTAACACCTATAGGCAAGATATGTGTCGTAAAAATGCTCGGGATATCCAAGTTACTATACACTTGTAGCAATCTTAAAGTCCCCAAGACGTTTCTTAAAACAGCTAACTCATGCATAACTAACTTGTATAGAATTATATGCCCCCCTAAAGTCAAAAGTTCAACAATGATACAAAACACGAAGAACAGCGGGCTTAAAATGCCAGATATGACCTTACTGTGTAAGTCCTTTAAAATTTTATGGGCCAAAAGATTATTAAATGATGAAGACTTGCAATGGAAAATAATTCCAGTTCACTACTTAGAAAAAGTTGGCGGCAAGCTTATTTTTTGTTGTAATTATGAATTGAAAAAAAATAGACTTAGATTTACCACCGGTTTACAGAGAAATGTTAACAACATGGTCAGAATTGAAACAAACGTCCCCCCAAACAAGCAAAGATATTCATAACGAAATATTGTGGAACAATAGATTTATAACAATCAACGGGAAATCTGTCTGGTGGAAAAAGTGGTTCGACCAAGAAATTATAAGAATGTCAGATATATTAGGACCAACTGGAAGAATGTTACCGTTGGCTGACATAAAGAGAAAATCTAACATAGATGGCTGGTCATATATAACGCTGGTGGACGCAATCCCCCGTGATTGGAAGTTCATACTCAAATCAGAAACAGATAATCCAATTACTAGTAGAGCTGCTATAACAGAAGAAAAAATCGATTACACACTAAACATTGGAGAACGGACATTAAAAGTTGGCAAGTTAACAAACAAGTTAATCTATAACAGTTTGAGAGACCACGCATCAAAAACACCAACAGCAGAAAAGAAACTTAAGCAATTTATTGGAGATAATGACCCAAGGTTAGTCTATAGCATGCCCTTTAAAATTACTAAAAGCACAAAGTTACAGTATTTTCAGTTCAAAATAAACCACGGGTGTTTCCCCACCAATAGATATCTTTACAAAGCGAAAAAAGTTGACACAAATTTATGTCAATAATGTGAAATAAACGACAAGATTGAACATTACTTTGTCTCTTGTCAACAAAGTAAAAGCCTGTGGCAAAACTTCAGTTGCTTCACCGAACCAGTTTTCGGGAAACAACAGTTGACTGTAGCACAAGTATTATTTGGTATTTTAAGATCAGACAAGAAGTCTCTAGCCCTCAACTGGCTTGTTCTTATCATGAAATATTACATTTACAAATGCAAATGGCAAAACACGGCTCTATCTTTTAAGGCTTACAAAGAAACCGTCAAATATGAGCTTAAACTTGAAAAAGAAGGCGAAAAACTTAATAAGAATCATTTACCATTCAAGTTGAAATGGCAAATCATCGATAGTTGCTTGGTGACACAATGATTCCTTTCCCTTTGATTTCTTTTATTTTCGTTTTATTTTGTTGTCTTTGTCATAATTATTAGTCGTTTATTATTAGTTATTATGAGTAATCACTTAGTTATATTTATTCAATAGCGGTAGTACTAAAAAAATCAACTACACGTCGTAGTACTTGTAAATAAAATGCATGGAACTGGTTGTAAGAAAAGAAAAAAGAGACACTTTAAGCAGCTAGGACGGTGCGTGGAACATCAACAAAGACGACTGCTGAATTTTTACTTTTCCGTTTAACCTTTTCTTGCCTGTACAACTCAAGCGTTTTTATTGTTTTTTAGCCTGAAGGTGTGTGAATATAAGGAGTAAGAAACTTTGTTTTTAAAGTTGCTTGAAGATTGATATGATTTGTACTCCCGGGTTCACGTTCTGTTCAACACTTCCAGAACCAAGCTTTGTTCATGTTCCTTTTCTAAAGATACATGTGGACAGGTGGTTGAATTCCTACATGAAGGGTTGTGTAATCTGTAATTAAATCTATTGTTTTGTTACGTTCTCGTTTACGTCCCCGTCCTCTTTGCTTAAGTTCTGTATTCCTTATCTTTATGCACGTCTTTATGGACCTGAATGCAGACCAAGCCAAAGCTCTTCGAATTGTATCGGCTGGGCACAACCTTCTCTATACAAGTCAAACTGGGAGCGTATTGGCGAACTGAAACAATATGTTCGTAAAACTTCGCCTCTGAGGAGTGCAGTGTGTATGGGAAAATGCGACGACAATGTATTTACCCCCGCCCCCGAGAGGGCATTTTTGTCAATCTGTGTCCGAATAACTGGTCACAAGAAGAGCAGAAACGACTTTGGTGGCGGATAGTTCACAGTTTTAAAGACCGAAACTGCTTCTTATTCGCTGAAGAAGACTTAAGTGATGGACGATTTATTGAGTTTTATGAATATGTTGATTTTGTGGCGTTTGGGCAAGAATTGTTGCGCCGGGAGAAGATTTTGTTGGGGACTACTTTGCGATTTGCTTGCAAATGGCGTGTGAAGATTCCAGCCTTCTGTATATTTTATAAGGAGGAGCACATCGCTCCTTTCTCGCCCAAAATGAACTAAACTTGCGCCAAAAATGCTCACAACGCACAAGTACACGGTGAACTGAAGGTAGGTAAACTTTTTTCCCACAATAATAGCACAATTCAAGGATTTTTGAAAAAAGAGAAAATTCCCAATACAAAGTCTTAAAATGCCTCCATTTTGCAAGTTTCGCAGTATTAGCTTGGGCTGCCTGTGTTCTAACTTATTGGAATTAACTTCCCCAAAGCATCCCCAGACCCAAGAACAATATTCAAGCGTAGATCTAATCATCGATAAATAAATAACATTAGCGCTATGCGATGTAAAAAATCGGCGTAATCTGTCTAGCAGTGCAATGCGCTTACCGGCCTTTGAAATGAGAGAGTCAATGTGTTCATTCCAACTGAGACGTTGATCAAAAGTTACTCCTAAGTATTTGAATTTCGTCACCCGCTTAGAAAAATAGAAACTTGTTCCAACTACTGGGAGAGGCTAATATTGAGCATACTTATGATGACATTAAAACTTAGCGATGTAAGAATAGATTTTTGAGTGGCATGCCCCAAAACACTCGTACGCATTGTGAGGTGTGACGTAATATCGATACAATAACGTTGCACCACGACGCTGTTTACATTTTACTTTTATTTGCTTGTGTTAAAGGGTGTTATTTGGTATATCCATTGCTTGAAAAGAAAAAAAAGGTTCGACAACATTGCAAATTACGTTTGAAAAAAAAATTCCAAACGCGCCCATTTTTGGTTTGGTGAAAGACACAACATTATTCGTTAGTTACACGACTCATGCACACTCCAGATAAAGATATAGCTTTTCTTGTTATGGTATTGCCTGATATTCTATAGGCTGTTACTTTCAAACTATGTAACTTGAAAAGTAGAGATTGCTTTTACATGGAAAAAAATATTAAAAAGCTGTAGTGGTACTTTTATCAAAAAGAACGAAATAACCGTTTGTAGAAAAATAAAACTTTAATAGAAACATAAGCTTAACATTTTGTCACGAAATAGCATCAAAACATTTCTAAGTTTCCTTTCTTCCATTCCTAATATCTTTCCTGTTTGTTGTTTAACTATTGGAAATATAAGTTATTTATACACTATGGAGTAAAACCTTTTTTGGTTTTAAAAAGTGAACTTGCTTACGCCCAAAGTGCAAGCTTATTCTTTGGAGCTCAAGGTAACCTTCCCAGTATTTTCCCCGTTGTACTGAGAACAACCCTCCTCCATCCCTTTCCGGCTGTTGTACTTCATAAACGGTTTTTTCTTACTGTAATATACCTTGTCTATGGTATTAATATTTATATAGCTCATACGACTAATTTCATTGAAAGATATCGTTTAATTCACGGTTACAAACCAAACAAGCACGCTGGTAACGTTAGCCGTTTCTGTTGTGGTTTCCAGGCAACACCAACTGACCATTCGCACATAGAAACTTCAGTAGCTAAATGCTAAAAACAGGGTACAAATGTTTCATGAAAAGCGAAATTCGTTTAACGCCAACCGAGTCGCACGTTTTAAAACTGGTTTCAAGTAAAGATTAGAGAGCTTCAACGAGAACGTTACCAAATAGTAGACTTAATTAACTAAACAGAGTACAATAATATCAAGTTGGAATGCAATCAGCCTGGCCACCTTTCCGTCGTCGTCTTTGAAAATAGAGCATAAAAAGCTCAACTTTGCGGCGAGCCGTTACATATATCGAGAACATGAGCAACAAAGATTGAGTTGTTTCAATCTTCGTATGGCTTCAAAATCAAAGTTACGAAATTTTCACGTTTATACACCTTTACGCGAAACCAAAAAGGAACGAACGAGTTACACAAACAAGAATGAGCTAGTTATACAATCAAAGAAAAAAAAAAACTCCTGTAAGTTTAAAAAAATCCAACAATCGTCTTCGTTGGTGTTGGCGTTTCTGTTTTTATAAGTTCTCCATTGCCTGGAAACGACCAAGCAGTGGTTTGCAAAGAAATCTCTACCGTTTAAAAAAAAAAAAAAGAATTCAACGCACAGTTTTCAATTACCTCAAAGCTTTGCACTGTTTACTTGAAGTTTCTAGGCTAAGAAAGCAACGATGAGAAGTTAAAAGCTAGAAACCCGTCGCAAAACCAATACTACAGAAGATATCTGAGAGTGTCGTGATATGACATGACATCACGCCAGAAATTTCAATACTTGAATGTAGTTACGTCGTATGTCGTTAGAGATAAAATTGACAAACTACGCGGAAATTTTGATATGTTTTGTGAAGCAAAAGTCGTCTTTTTGTTATTCTTCGTCCTCAATTACATTTTGCTTGATAAGAATTCCTGTCAACGCACAGGTCGTTTCGATACACATACAATACTACAGTACAAACTAACAAAAGCAGTTTTTGATGGCACAAAAACCTATCCAAAGTGTGGCATGTATAAACAGAAGGCTCGGCTATGTCAGTGTGACTTGTATTTTTTTC
Source organism: Umimayanthus nakama (assembly GCA_027574985.1). Lineage (NCBI taxonomy): Eukaryota > Metazoa > Cnidaria > Anthozoa > Zoantharia > Parazoanthidae > Umimayanthus > Umimayanthus nakama. The sequence goes on along the minus strand of JAOBRG010366326.1, from coordinate 4,687 downwards.
TTTCATTCGAAGGTAATCACGAAACTTTTTTTGAAAAAAAACAAGTTAAAGTTAGTTGCTTTTAGTTATGTAAGAATTTAGCTGTAAGTGCATGTAATCACGCCTGTAATGTTAGTAGGAAACATTTTTATATTTTTTTTACTGTTTTACTGCTATCCAATTTTTAGTTTAAAACTGTGATACGGTTTCCCCGGAACGACTAATAACTCAGCAAAAAAAGTTACTGCTGTTTCACAAATTGCCGACATTCGCTAAGCTGCCAATATCAAGCACGAAAGAGATTCTGGGATCTCTGTTATCACAGTTACGTCACAAATGAAACAACAAAACCCAAAACAAAACAAACTTGGTAACTCAGGTCGACATCAGACTAAGATACCTCCTCATGTTTTCGTGACCTTGGTGTTGTACCTTTCAAAGGTTAATCTTGTTAGAAATACTGGAGGACTAGTCTTAAATTGTTGCGTTGGCGGATAGGCTAAATACGCGAATTGAGGCAACAAAGCTGCCTATACGTACATATAGAAGTTGTTTACTCTAGATACAAATTGTTTCTGAGCAATGTATCCGTTACTGGTCCAAAAAGGGGTATATTTTTTTCATCACGAATGATACAGATTAAGCGAATGATATGGCAATATTCTTTTCTAAATTTGGCCTTGATACTCGATGTAACATTGCACGCAACATGCGTAATGTAGAAATTGCACAGTGTGCCAACTCGCTAAAGTTGCAGCATGCAATGTTGCAGGCGTAGAAACTAGGTCTACTTTTGCAACACTATGCGCAACCATTTCAAGGACTGACACACGAACTGCAAAAATTGCGTGCAATATTCCGTGCATTGCTGCACCCGTCGCTATACTGGATAGCTTTCGTGATGTCGAGAAAACCGCAACAGGTAACTCTGATTACGTTCTAAGACGTAATACACTTTACAACTTATAACTTTTACGTGAAACTTTCATTACAATCTAGTCATATTTTTTTGCCGACGGAGCGAGGCGACGTCAGCGGTCATATAGCGGCGCTAAAAGTCGACTTCGCTTTGGTTTCCATATATGGTTAGTTCACAAGTCGGAGCCAATCAACTTTTTCGTCAGAATGAATTATGCATCGAATTCACTGCAAGGAACCATTCATCAAGCATCTGAAAGCTTTAACGAGCTTTCCAGAGTAAGGCAATGTGCTTTTATGGCGTTTTCTTTTTTGTTGTGCAATCAAATTATTCCTGTTCGCTCATGGACACAAACAAATGTTGATCGGATTCTTCAGCATTCAGGATAGCATGTGTTTACATGCTCTCTTAAACAAATTATTGCCTGTAAGAGACCTACTTGTTAAACAGAATGTTGAACAGCCAACTGAAGGAAAGCTTATTGAAGTGTCAGTAACAAACAACAAGAAAACAAGCGAAGCAACAAAAATTGTTTCTGTCTTAACATTTATACATAAATTTACATACATTTTCATCTTACATCACTCTTACACTTATATTAAGATTACAATACGGATACAAAAAAAAAGATTGTACAAAAAAGGGAATGAGAGGGAAAAAATATATAATGTGACTTATTTATAGTAACAAAAAATTGTCTCTGTAGGGTCATTTTTGGTTTTGCTGCTGTTTCAAATCATTTCTTTAATCAACTATGATGTTGAAGGCATTGAGGAAAAACTGACATTTTCCATTTTTGTTCAAAGCTTTTGTCTCTTATTTCTTTTTCTATATCGAAATATTACTGTAAATTAGGTATGAAGGAACGTAAGCTGGGTGGTCTTTCTTTCTTTTTGCATGTCTAGATAAAAATATCTCGCTGCAAGCTTGAAGAAGCCAACAAAAGAGTGTTCTGTTGATGTTTTGAGACCAATTGCATCTAATTTATCTATATTTATGGTTTGGTCCAAAAAATCATTTGAGTGTAACCAGTCTTGAAGGACACTCCATAAGGTTCGTGTCTTTTCACAAGACCACAAAAGGTGCATTAGTGTTTCAGGTTCTTTTACGCAAAAAGAGCATAAATTTGACTCTCTGATGCCTATCTTGTACAAGAAAGAATTTGTAGCTATTTTTCTGTGCAATAATTTAAATTGGAAGTTTCTTAATTTGGTACTTTTAGAAAAAGCATAGATTTTTGAATATATTATGTTCCATCTTACATTTTCTTTAAGTTCTTGTTGACATTCTTTCTCCCACTTGCTTTGAGTTGTCTCGGGTTTGGTTGATATTGCGTTAGCAAAGGCTTTATAAAACTCTTTACTCGTACAATTACCTACCAGCGTCTTTTGTGTTAGTCCTGTATGTACTTTTTTCTGAAATCTTTGTTTGTTTACTTGTCTTTTCAAAAAAGTTACACTGGATACAAGCCCATAATAAAGGAGAAACGGAGTCTGTAATTTATATTTTGACTGGAACTCGTCGTGGCTCAAGAATGTAGAATGTGTACCGATTCTTAAAAAGTGTTTAACCTTGGAGACTTTTGATTTCCTCCAATCCTCAAAATTAACTGGTCTGTTTTCAATCTTAATAAGCGAGTTGTTCCATAGATCTTGTTCGGCAAAGTCATCAAAGGATTCCAGATTATATTAAAAATGTACGTCTGCCCATATTCTAAGGATTTCATCCACGAATTTGTCTCTGACATCAAATAGGTTCAAGTCGTGTTTACTTAGATTGTATGCAAAAATATTTTTGTTCCCCAGATCACTAAGATAATAATCAAAAATAGCTTTCCATTTGCCTTTATTGGCTTCGGCAAAATACTTTGCAACCTAAGTAGCTTTCAGAGCACGGTTAAAAGAAAATATGTCTACCATGCATCTTTGCACCTCCATCCTCATCTATCATGACGGAACGCTTTATTTTGTCTCCTTTCCCGTCCCAAAGGAATTTATATAAAAGTTCGTTGGTCTCCTTCATCGCCTCCGAGCAAGTCCGCAGTGGAGTAAGAATGTACACAAGTTGTGATGCAAGAAGTGACTTGATAATTGTCACTTTACCAAATATTGTTAGTTTTCTTCAGCTCCAATTTTCAGCAAGCTTTTTAATTTTGTTAATTTTTTCTACCATGTTCTGCTTTTACGACTCTTCTTCGTTTGTGGAGAAATATATTCCTAGGGCTTTAACAGAATTCCTAGACCATTTTGGGTTTCGTTCTGGAAATAAAATGTCTGATTTGTTCTTGAAAGCACCTATCCAGAGCAACTCAGTTTTGGTGTTATTAACTCTCAATCCTGATATTTTTTCAAAGCGGTCCAGCGTATTTAAGCTTTCTTGAAGCGAACGCTTGGATCCAACGAGAAAGAGAGTTGTGTCATCTGCATATTGACTAATTTTGCATTCTGTGTCTTTTACTTTAATTCCTTTTAACAGGTTATCTTTTCTGATTGAAATTGCCAATATTTCTGAACATAGTATAAAGATATATGGAGACAGGGGACATCCCTGCCGCACTCCACGTTCTAAGTTGAAGTACCTCGAAGACCAACCGTTGTTATAGACGCAGCTTTGAATATCATTATAAAACAATTTTATCCAGCCTATTAGCGAAGGTCCGAAGTTAAAGTATCTAAAAGCTTTTTCAATAAAAGACCATTCAAGTGTATCAAAAGCTTTTGCAAAATCCACGAACATAAGAAGTCCCGGTATATTTTCAGTCTCAGTGTATCTGAGCATTCCTTCTATCAAACGGATATTCTCACTTATTGAAGGTACTTTTAGAAAACCTGTTTGGTCATGATCAATTACACTTGGTAGCACTTTTCTAAGTCGATTGGCGATTACTTTCGTTGCTATTTTGTAATCACAGTTAAGAAGTGAAATTGGACGCCAGTTTTTCAGGTAGTGTGAAATGGAGTCTTTTTTGGAATTAACTTCATTATTCCCCTTCTTTGTGTAATCGACAATTTTTCTAACTTATAGGCTGTATTTATAGCGTTTACATAAAGCTTTGCAATGTCTTGCCAAAATATTTTATAAAACTCTACTGGAAACCCGTCGTCTCCTGGCGATTTCCCGTTCTCTGTTGCTTTCAAAACCTGTAGACATTCATGTTAGAAATTCATGTTCAGTGAGTCGTCTTTCACAGGTATCTTTTTCGTTTTCCGTAAGTTCATTTTCTTTTTCTGGTGGAAAAAAATATTTTTCATCTGATTCATAATGTTCCGGGTTGTTGGATGAGTATAATACAGAATAAAACCATCTGCATTCATTTAAAATGTCTTTGTCAGATGTGATAGTTTTATTTTCATTCAGCTTTAGCTGTCCATTTGTGTTATTTTTATAGTGCCTTTTTTTTCCAAATTTGAGAAATTTTTACTGCTTTTCTTGCATTCATAGAACCACCTAGTTTTGCTTTTAATTATCGCCCCAATTCGTTCCAGCTCTTTGTTCTTTGCTTGCATCTCATCCGTTAGTTCTTCTCTTTGTACATTAGATAAAATGTTGTTACATTTTTTTTCTGTAAGTAAGCAATTCTGACTTCCAATTCCACTTCTTCAACTTTCACTTTTTCTTTTTTTTGTCTAGCGTATTTAAGTGAACCTTCTCTGATTTTTAGTTTAATCATTTCCCACAATAAGGATTCATTAACGTCGTATCATTTTGATATTCTTCTGTCACCTTGCTAATAATGGCCTTCATTTGGTTAATATATTCAATTTCGCGTAAAAACGAGGTGTTAAGTTT
>JAOBRG010366315.1:0-12144 GCA_027574985.1 Umimayanthus nakama | reverse complement strand
ATTTCAACTGAAACGCATTAACAATTCAGTTTGTTGTAGACAACTTCAGTTTTATTTTTCAAAGTTTTAAGCCCACAGGAAGCGTTTTGGAGAGTTGGAGGTGAACATCATTCCAAACTGCCAAACTCCAAGACCTTTGGCGTCAAAGTTGTGAAAAGTTCGCTCCACATGACGTCTGACAAACATTTGACGCGTTAATTGATTTTCAATACAGCTGATAAGTGTTAATTGATAGTGAAAATGACACAAATTAGTTAGAAAGCAAACTCGGTGGGAAGTCTTGCTAGGCCAATGTCCGGCTCGCGCCCCTGGTTTCAGCAGTTGTGTAACATAACACATGAACTACTAAATTTCCTGTTTTTAAACTCTGCTCCAACAAATTCCAAGCACTGAAGCCGCAGAAATTAAAGTGAGAAGTATACTTTGAGAATTTAACTAGTTGAATTGCTTTGTTTTGAGTTGTATCAATTTCCACCGATTTTCTCATTGAAGAGACTTGATTGACAGATGACAGAATTGGTGTTCCGTACTCTTTGGACCAATGAAGATGACAGAGTATTTCGGCGACGAAATGGCGCTGTGTTAAAAGGTTTTAATTGATTGTTTGTGTAAGGCTGTATTCATCTATTGCGACCAAACGGGCTCGGGATCAAACGGTCATTTGCACCAGGACAGTGACGGCGAGAGCTTTGCGCCCACAGACAAGCGTGTTGCATCTACAATATCTTTAACTTTTTTCCGCTTACTGAATAAAGTATACTTCCTCATCGCTACAATTTTACCTGAGCTATGGATTCTTTGCAAAGCTGCCGAACGACTCTCTCAAGTAAAGCCAGAGCTTTTTCAATAGCTTCACTCGTGGACGAAGGTAAGTAAATTTCTTTCTTCACAGTTATAGGTTTTTGGAAGAGAGTTCCACTTCCAGTAACAGTTTTGAATTACCTGAATTGTTCTCACCAAGATATAAACTCATCTCTCGCCGTTCCTGTCATTAAGCTCAACAAAATCGTGATATGGCTTTTCAATTTTAGCTAAAGGTAGAGATAATCGACAAGCTGATGACAAACCGAACAATAGCCCCTCAGAAGAACGAGTTGCTGTACCACTGAGAAAGCCTGACACATCAACTCGACATGTGGGGATACAAGTGCATTTAGAAGCACAAGACCTATGGGACTGTTTCTTTCGACTGGGCACCGAAATGATAATAACTCGAGCTGGACGGTAAGAGTTCCCACTTTATTACTAAAACTTCTGCTCGAAGCTTCTATAAATTTATAAATTTGAATAACTCTGAACGAACAGGAGTTTTACTTGTGTCTTGTGGTCAGGTGATTATTGGTGCTAACTCAAACCCTATTGGTAGCAGAGCGAGTCGTGGTGTCAACGCAAATGCTCTAACTGTCTAATGGCTATTAATTCACTAATTGGCGTAGTGAAAATGCATGCACTTGTTTTAAATTTTATTAATTTCTCTATGACTACGCCAGTTGCTCTTTTAATCCCTGTTTTACTTAGCACTCAGTTTACCGGCTCAACGAGGCCAGCTTTAATTCAATAAAATTAAAACGCCAGACATAGTGCACTTTTATTTTTTCAGTTGTCACTTTTCTTTGAAATCATTGTCCTCATAATATTGAGAAAAAAGGGGTTGACAACAAAACAGACCACCTGGTTTGTGTATGTATGCATGTGTATGTGTATATAGATATGTATATAGCCCAGAGGAAGGTTTTCGAAATGACTGAACACCTGAAAACGAATACATATATAAAGTGTTAGTAACATATGATTTATTCTGATGATCGCCGTAGCGAGCGTGGAACTTTTAAAGTTTAACAGTTTAACAGTTTAAGAATACTAATAGTTTTAGCATACATTTTAAACATTACGTTTTCACTATAATTCTGCTCAACAAACAGCCCAATCGAAAAATGTACATATAGATAGTTATAAATTGCTAATTTTTATAGGGTGTCCGATTCGCCCGAAAATGACGATTCAGTGAAGTTCTCACTTATATAAATAGACTATTTAAAATAGTTCCAGATCACTTTCACTTCGGGCTCCAGTTCATGCAAATAAAAATAAACAGTGAGTCGGACGTCAGGAAATAAAAGCAAAATGTTTGCGTTTTGTGATACGAAAAGTCAAATTTTAAAAGCTGGCGTAAAATTATCTTTACCACACAAGCACGCAAGCACGCGAATCAGTATAAACTCCGGGAGTGCCGGGTTTTGTCCTATCCCGTTTCGCTCTAAAGTTAAAGGAAAAAGACAGACTTGAAATTAAGAAACTGCGCTAATTTGGGGATCTTTTGTGTAAAATAACAAATGATAAAACAACAATAATTAAAAAGATCAGAAAGCTAAACTGGTGAAGATAAAGGCTATTGTGTCAGTGATCATGAAAGTTTTGACTTTTAAAAAAAAAATCCAGAAAGGTAATTTGTGATATCTGCTGAATCTTGATTGGGCAAGGCAGACGTACTTATCCGACGATGCAAATTGTTCAATACCAAAAACTCTGAGAAGACTTGCCTTAACGTGCGAGGGGCATAACTCTATTCAATCTAATTAAAGAAGTATAAATAATTCAGTGTGTAAGCTACTACTAATGTTTGACATGATGAGCATTTATCTCAACATTTTCTATAATGAGATCGTTGTATACACGGAAACAGCAAAAGGAACAATGGATTATCTTACACTTTTGCAGAGACTTTCGATCTGAGTCTTGAACCAATACCATTTTTTTTTGTATAAAACACACTACATTAATGCAATGTCTTTTTCTTCTTTTCTCTTTTTCTCTCAAAGGTATATTCTTGACATTCAACACTGTGTTTCGTTACAAGTTGCAAGTCCAACTTGCAGTTCTTGATATCGGCACGATGACTCCCGTAGCCGGGCGGATGCGTACAGAAGAACTAAAACACGTCTGGGTGGCGAAAGTTTTTGTTGATGACTTTAGCCTCAGTTTCACTTTAAAGTTATTTTAAATTTTTGGCCACATCACCAATGTCTAGCAACCTTTTGTTTTGAGTTACCCAAATATAAGGCAAATAATGTGATCCTTGTGAAATTGGCGCCGCTATCTCGTGAGATACTCTACCCGGGGTACCGGAGGTATACGATTTAGAACCTGCCGGGTTATGACCCATCCCGCCGGTACTGATTGGTAACGGTTGAAATACATAAGAACAGATACCAGTCATTTCTTAGTCTCAACCCGTGTTGTATTCTTAGAGTGTTCTTAAAGGTTGCTGCACGCGGCCGCCTCAATACATGTATTGCATAAAAATAATTGTAAAGGCCCGATGTGTGGTTTGTTTCGTACGCTAAAGCCAAACAAAAGATGGACTAAACAGAAAAGAAAGATGCAGTTGGTTTATAAACTTTAAACAAAGAAATTGTCGTAAGCTTATTTAGAATGGGAAATCCTTCAGTGTGCCTTTGTGATACTTTTTTTTGTTTGATGGTAGTCATCTTCAATAGAAAAAATCATTAACTCCGATTGCCAAGCCGTTAGTACATCTTTGCTTTTCCAATTTGTGTTTTATCATTCGACTCAAGTAATCCAGAGTGTTAGCATCAAAAACGTTAAGGCTTGAAAAGGCCTTTCAAGAAATGTAGCTAAACGCTGGAATTTTTGTGGAAATCGCTGAGAAACACAAAAAGGGTTAGTAGCCCGAGTTTTGTCGAATCATTGAAATGTCTTAATTTCCCTCAATTTCTTCAAACACTGTTTTACTACGAGTTCCTAGATCCTTCCGCTCATTGTGGAGCTGCCCAGACAAGACAAATCCTTCAAAACCACTATTAATTTGAATCTTTTGAAATGTTCTGTCGCTTGTAGGAATGTCACTTTGTCTTGGACTCTCTAACTAGCACACACCACTTTAAAACTTCAGGAAGGATGACTGAAGTTACAGCAACATACTATAAAAGTCAAAAGACAAAATTAACGGTCACTGCTCGCTTTTTTATAAGAACATTTTTATAAGAGCAACGGGCGGGGCTCAAATTTGGCCAAAAATTAAGATTAACGTAAGCGAACAATCCAGGTTAGGGTTTGGAATCATAAATGCAAACTTTACTTTTCTTAATAAAATTATACTGTTTCCCAAACTTGACTGTACCGAGCGTTGAAATACTCCAAATGTTGGCTGGTCGATCGATTTATTCGGCTTGTCGATCACAAGTTAGGTATGTTTGCAATATTTCAGTGGTTATTTCTTACTGTTGTTGTTCTTATGAGTTTTTTAAAAATAAGAACAAGTTAAGGCTGAAGTTTCCTAAACAGTTACGAACAATGATGCTTGGCCATGATTTACTGGTTGTTACAAAAAGCTGTGTACAATTGTAAAAAACAAAGTTTGTTATTGAAAAACCTATTTTCTGTAACGTAGTTGTAGTCGCAGGCTCCGAAACGAAAAAGTGGCTAAAAACTGAGTGAACTTTCGATTTGTTTGCTGATTTCACTTCAAGGCAAAGTGAGAATGTTGCCGAGAGCTCTCCTAAACTTCACTGAAGACGTTTTTTTTAAATCGAATATCTTCAAAGTTTTGATCCAGTTCTCGAAAACCCATGGAGTGATCCCAACTGCCGTTATATACGTGTTCTAGCATCTGTACTACAAGTAATTGATGAAACCCATAAAATGGCCATTCATTTTGCTTGTCTTGCGGTAGCACCGATTCGGGTGTTATTCGTTCTAACTTTTGAACCAATTGACGAAAACCCGTAAAATAGCCGTTCTTTTTGTTTGTCTTGAAGATTAAAAATGATTGGTGTTTTTAATATTCATTCTAAATATTGGAGCAGTTGACGAAAGCCCATAAAATGACGATTCGTTTGTTTGTCTTTTCATGTATCGATGTCGGGTATAAGTGTTTGCCAATGCATGGTTTTTGACCTAAAATTCACCAGCTGAGAACTAATACTTTGAAAAGTGATGCATTTTGAAAATGTAACAGACACGGAAAAACAAGCACAAAATAGCTTGGTTTTACACACTATAACTACGTTCTATATCCATGTTCTCACTGCCTCGCTCTTTTATGGTCTAGTCTAAGAGATAAAAATGTCATCCGTACCGTTAATACTGAAACAAGATAAAGTATAAGTGCGAAAACGAACAATTATTAGACTCAATCGAACATTGAAAGGATTAAGAATTTACTGTATGTGCTGATAGAGCAAAGTTACACGTCCTTAAAAACTTGCATTATATTAATTGATAAAAGCTTGATAAACCAGAACTGCACGTCCGAAATTCTCGTACAAAACTGATTTCTTCTCATCTGAGAATGCAAGGGCTGAAAAGAGGACAAAATACAAATACAAAAAAAAAAATACTGCGAACAGACTAAAATTTTGACTGGAAAGTAAGGCACGGAAAATAATATGTTTTTTCTATCAATCTAAAAGAAACTAGAGCTGAGAACGAAGGATAAAAAATCGCCAGGGGGCAGTGTAATTTTATATTTGAGTTTATAGTAAGCAAGCGATTCAAGTACTAGACAGCCGTTGATTTCACACACGAATAACTTGCTCAAGTCCCACAATTAAGGCAAGGTATTCAGTCGAGTCAATGCAGTAAGTATCTTTTAACATTTCTTTGAAAACTTCAAATTGAAAAAAAAAACCAGGAATGCCTTTTAGTGAAGAGCGTTTGAGACTGATATCCTCAAAAAATCCAGCCCCCCAATACCCTTTGTTACAAAACAGTGTGTATTCCTTGCAGGATATCGAAACGTCAAAAAACGTGAACCAGAATTGTAGTATCTGATATATACACTTTAAGAAGACAGTTTTCAGTGTTAATTCACTGAGTAGGACTGAGTAAGACTGAGCTCATTGTTCGTGCTCAAATGCCTCAGTTTTTATCGGCACTAGCTCATCATGTTAGACAAAACTGATATTGAAAAACTTTTATTTCGTGATTGTTATCTCTGTCTCTTTCTCTTTCACAATCATGTCTTAATACTGTTTAGAATTCTATACCTTTCTGTGACCCCAATTTTCATAAAATGACCTCGCTGTTCGCCGCAAATTTGACAAACTAATTTATAATTGCTCGTGGTCAGTAAACCATGATTAACATTCTTTCTATTATAGTTACCGAGTATAGTTGGCCGATTAGTTCTTTATAGGTCTTTGCTCGGCTTTAAAATAACCTTAAACTCGAGACTAACGTTAAAAAAACTCCCTTAATTGTCCTTTTTTTTTAAAGTTATTTCACTGCGAACTATCGTATTGAGCTAGTGCTTTACCAACGCACGATACAGCCCAAAACAGTATTTGTCTGCTTTTTTCTTGTCTTAGTGTTTTTCAGATATACTATTACTACTCGAATCTGCATAAGCATATGCTTACGCGACATCTTAGTTTCTATTTAGAAGATTTAGAGGAACAAAAATGCTTCCTTTACTGGCTTTAATTTTAGTGGGATCATAATGCTTTTTCACACAAACTGCAAAAACAAATATTGCTCAACTGAATCGAACGGAACAAGCTTGAAAGAAAATAAAAGACAGCATGTTTAACGTGGTTTGAGTTGTGGCGGCGAGCTCTCTATGCCGTGTATGGCCAGTGCTTCAAATTTGTCAGGAACTGTTAAGTGAAAAAGCTTAAAGTGACTGATTCAAACCGAACCCACGCTGTGCTTACTGAACATAGTCGAAGGGACACCAGACAAGGTTGTCTTGAGCTACCTAACTGAAAAAATGTTAATTGAAAACTGCAAAGTTTGTAATTGGACTTTAAATAAGACAACCACAGCTTTTATTCTACATAAAATAGTAGCAACAGTTTTCAATTTGATCCTTGGCAAAGTTTGAAAGCTGCCAGAACCTTTTCAGGGACAGATTGTTTTTGCTCCTCTTCCGTTCTAATCAAACATTGCTTTTACACTTTTCAAATTATTCAGTTAAAAACGTTCTAATGCGAATTAAATGAGAACTTTAAATATCCAAAGCGAACTTTAGTACTTTTGGTTAAAACGAAACTGCTCAAATCTGCAAGTTAGCCCACAAATGGAGTTCTTATAATCGTGATGGATCACTTTTGTTGTAGAAATTCTTTTAAAATTCGGCACAGAGTAAAGAAACTTCAAAATTAAAAAAAGTTCTTGCTTCATTTCGCATCACCTGCAGCAGTGAGAAGGGCCGACACACAGCAAACATCGGAAAGTTTAAAGCAAACTAAAGCCATTATCGATGAAAGGCTGGACTCGGTGGAGTCACAAATGACATGTGGTTGACGATTTCAACAGAGCTCAGAATTCTTAATTCTTTCACTGACAGGTGCGCTCGCTTAAAGACACTTTAGAGAGCAATTTATGGGAAATATGTTTAAACATTGGATTATCTTCGACAAGTCAAAGAGATGGTTAACTGTGCATCACAATCATATCAGAAGAAGAAAATAAGATTAGAAAAATATACGTTTCAGGTCACGGAACATCTTTTGGCGCGAAAAACTCTCTGAATTAACGCCTTAGCCAGTTTGCTGGCACAACTTGCATTCACTGCATTAATTTTTATCCCGTTTTTGTGTTTGAACTATTATTTTATGGAACAGACCCATAATGCACTACACGAGGCCTGGTTACCTTTCCATCACTATGACCGTGGTGCCTCTTGGTATTAAATATCATTGGTGGGGATAAGTTCTTTCCCAAATCTTTGAACGAAAGAAACCAAATTTGCCATTAAGCCGTGCAACTTCAGTTTACAATAACCAGATCTTCAGTTTTAGTGAAATTATTTTTTTGACTTACTGTCAATACTGAAAAATTTTTGAATCAGTTCTTGTACTAGTTGAACTGAAGAGAGAGTCAGGAAAATGTATTCGCTGGACACATGCTGAATGAAGATTGACTGAAGTTGAAAGAGTCCGAATATTTGTGTAAACCATTATGTGTTAGATCAATTGTTTGCTTGCCCCTAGCCTAGGCTGTTCGCATTCTGTTAGTTCAATAGTAAATCAGCAAACCTGAAAAGATATTTACAGACGAGTGGAGTCAAATCCAGTTACAGCAAGAGTTACTAAACTCTATAGTTGATGCACCTAACCACGTGAAACTTCGGATCAAACCATAGAACCGTACATGGACTATCTAGACAGGCTGTTAGCAGAATCGTTCGCTTGTCTTAAGTATGACTTGTGTTCTTTTGAATCATTATTCTAATAGATTCAATGACAAAGGGCATTGGTAGGCGATTTGGGACATAAGCGATATCAGGCAGTATTGGGCGATATCAGGCGGTTTTGGGCGATATAAGGCGATATTGATATAAGGCGAAATTGGGGCCCGGAGTAGGTCTTGTCTCAGCTTGTACTGAGCCGGCATAAGTGCTGACCGCTTGAGTTTTGAGTGGGTAAGGGGTGGTAGATCTTGAAAAAAAGAACTTTTGCAGCCCCCTAATCTCCCAAAACAAGAACAAGAACTCATGCCCGATAAGCCCTTATACTGTGCACCGCTTTTCTACTAGAAAATAACACGTTTGCCTTGCTTATCAGTGATGGGGAAGGGGGGGGGGGGGGGGGCGCTTGCCCTGACCAAATCCGCTTTCCCCACCCCCCCTAAAAAATTAAAACGGTTTGCCCCTTGTATTGACTCTAAAGCAGTGGTCCTCGTTCTGTTTGATTTGATTCAAAATACTTGAGTTCGGAAATCTCCTCCGAAAATCTTAAGAATTCTGCTAGATCGAAAGTCCTCGATTTTGAATAGGTGCGCTATCTATTTTATGTGGTGTGGTATGGTGTGGTATTATATTTCTAACATGAAACCCTCTGTTTGTTCTTTTTGACTTCAATCGATTTATTGAATTTATTTATTGGACCTCCGAATGGGTTCGTAAAACGATAGGGCTAACTAGCACTATACTGAAAGCCTGGTTTTAGCGGCGAAACTGCTGGCTGATGTTAGAAACTTGAGTTTTGAAACCTGGCATTCGTTTGAATACTTAGTAGATTTTGTCCAGTGGTTTCTGCAAAACCTTGCCTAATACTAGACTTAACTAAATTCAACTTTTCAAGGTTAAAAAAAGGAATTATTGGTAGGAGTGTGGAGTTTATAATTTGCTCCTGCAAACCCTTGCACTGTAGCAGAGTAGAATTTGATTGACTTTAAGGCCGATATTCACGGTACAACCAAAACTTTTACCTGCAACTCTCGTGTGTAACCAGCTTACACCATCCTCAGGAGACGAATTCCCCCGTGAAAACCAAGTTTACAGCTTTTTTTAAAAAAAAAATTCCATTTAAAAAAAGTTTACAACTTGTCTGTAACTCTCAGCTGCATCCAACTTGCGTTTTGAATCATGTTTTAAAACCATACCATCTTAGAATAATTGTACACGTGGAGCTAAAAGTTAGGTTGGTGTGAACTGCCAAAACAAACCTAAGTCTGTAGTATGCCAGAGCTGTAATCAAAGTTGCACCGTATAAAATTAGCCTTCTAATGTTAATGAGTAAACTTTATTGTTCTATCTGATTTGCCTTAGATAGCTTAACCGGTGTGGTCGCTTATTTGAATAAATACGGTACATCATCCCCGTTTGAGAATTTTTATAATACAATACAATACATTACAATACAATACAATACAAAACAGTGCAATACAATACAATACAATACAAAACAATACATTGCAATGCAATACAAGACAATACAAAACAGTACAATACAATGCAACGCAATGCAATGCAATACAATACAATACAATATAAAACAGCTCAATAGAGTACCGTACAAAACAGCACAATACAAAACACTACAATACAAACAGTACAATACAATACATTACAATACAATACAACACATTACAATACAGTATAATACACTACAATACAATACATTACAATACAGTGCAATGCAACGCATTGCAATGCAAGATAAGACAATACAATACATCCTCCCCGGGTGGGGCATTTCAATTACAGCGGTAATTGTTACAATATCTCCACAGCCGTATGTTCCCTTCATTACGGGTGTCATTTACCGGGTTGCTACCAGACGAGAAGTACATCGTCATGCTAGACATTGTGCCTGTGGACAGCAAGCGGCACCGATACTCGTACCCAGACTCCGCCTGGTATGTGGCGGGAGAGGCAGACCCTGCACCCCCTAAGCGAGTGCACGTCCACCCCGAATCACCACTCACGGGCGAGCAACTGATGAAACACACGGTGTCTTTTGAAAAGGTTAAACTTACCAACAACCGCGCAGACAAAAATGGAAATGTAAGTGGCTTCGCAAAATAGCAAAACGGACCGAGGACCAATGTTTTATCAGTCAATTTAGTGTACGAGGGGCGGACCAGTTGAGTTTTGAGGGGGAGTGAGGTGGAAAACCTGGCTAGTGCAAGATTTTTTCCCCACTGAAAACCATGGCAGTAGTATTTTTCCGTCGAAACGTTGTACATGATGTAGATCATGTTGAGCATGGTTTTACCTTTAACTCCTCTACCCCCTTCTCTCCTCAAAGCCGGATCCGCCACGTTACATGACAAATTATCAAAAAACACGTTGTACAAACTATCAAGAAAGCCAATCCCATTTGACATTTCCATACAAAAAGTCCCTAAAAAGTCGACTCGTAAAGACAAATATCAATTAACACAATTTTACAAGTTCAGTCAGACTCCCAAGTTCCTAAAACAAAGTTCCGTTCCTTCAATTACTTTCTTCCTTGTTTTACATGTGATAGAAATAGAGACCTTTAGGCCGTTTAAAAGAAATACCCTGGCCATTATCATCAGAAACCTTGCAAAATTCAGTGAGGGAGGGCGCTCTGGTAGTTTGATGCTAAACTCTTGTAGCCATTCAGGCACAACTAAACTGTTTGAAAAATGACCCAATCAGCTCATGTTCTTACTTCATCATGTAAACAGCACGTGCCAAAATTTAAAACAAAAAGAATTTCGTTTCATCAAAATATTTGTTCCATGCGCAGGGAAAAATTAGTGTGCGCGCTGATGATGAACCAGAATATTTTAAGTGGCCTAAGATTTGACTAAGAGTTCGACTTCTTAGCTTTTGAACTAATATTGCTGACTAGGAGATCTTAAGCAATTCTAGCAATAAGTACGAGGACCGCGACGAGATTGGCCCCACAAAGGTTTGGCGAAGTTCTGTTAAGAATTAACTTGATCGCAACAAAATGCCGAACTCGTATTGGAAGTCGTATCGTCGTTGTCAAATGTAAAGGTCTCTAAATTCACGAAAATTGACAGTGCTACAACAGCGATAGCTGAGTAACCACACTCTGACAGCAGTGTCAGTGATGTCATGGCGAGTATAACATCGACAGCGGTTCCCGCGGGGAAGGGAATTAACTTCGTTAAGCAGTCTAAGGCAACAAGGACATAGGTGAACACAATGATAGCAAGATCACTTCAAGAGTATTATTGATTACCATCGCTGTTCCATTGGTGATTAAATTGCTGTTATAGCGAAACAACTATTGCGAGTCAGTGGCAGTGTGTCTCATCTCACTCGGTTAGCTGCCATTGCATGCTGTCCGTATTTGTGAGCCACTAGTCAGTTTTCTCTACTTGCCTTGTGTGAACGCAAACGCAGCAAAGCTGAAACAAAATGTTTGCTCACTCGTCCTCAGATCATCCTGAACTCAATGCAGAAATATCAACCGCGGATACACATCGTCCGAAGTCCTGGTGACGAGGAGAGTGGACTAGACCAGAGAGACACCAAAACATTTACTTTTCCTGAGACCGCGTTTATGGCCGTCACTGCATATCAGAACCACTTGGTGAGGCGCAAGGCAATACACAAATTTTCTTAAGTAGAGAAAGTGACTTGACTGTATGTTTTTTACGTAAATCAACCCCCCTTCCCCCCCCTCAAAAGTGCATGCAGTTTTAAGGTAAATTAGGTGTGGATATGGGATAAGGGTAAATTTAATATGCCAGAAAAGGGTGTGAGTTATGATTTCTGACGTTTTGGTCTGAAATAGTGTTTATAGTTATGTTATAGTTTATAGTTTTGGTCAGGAATTTAAAGCTTGGTTGGCGGGACAATTGAACTTAAAGTTTCATTACTAATTGTCGGGAAATTTGAACAACAAAGAACTAACTGAAGAAGCCAAGGTTGGAACGTCCAAAGGGGAGAGCGTG
>JAOBRG010366304.1:0-12146 GCA_027574985.1 Umimayanthus nakama | reverse complement strand
CTCGGCTTCGCCTCGTGCCACTCAAACGCTTCTCTCGTGCTCTCCCAACTTCCCTTGTGCATCCATAACTCGATAGACGCACGCCAAGCATGGACCATTTCTTAAGTAGCGAACTCAATTGTCTACAGCGTTTGGAAGCTTATCAAAAAGAGAACTAAAATCATTTAATTACTGCATCAGTAAGTACTGATGAGATTCTGTGAATGCGGAGTTTTTCTACAACTACGCTTTGTTTGATTGAGAACAATAGAGTATGTTTTTGAAAAAGAACTGACCAGGACTTGGCAAATAGAAATCTTAAAAGTTTTACACCATCCCTATCTACTGTACTCTTTTCTGGCATTTCAATTTCCAACTCGCGGTACACAAACACAGCTTCCATTTCTTACAGTAGGTATTCTGAAACATGTCGCAGCTCGAGTACATTAAGTTTTTTTGTCCAGAGAAATAACTCCAAGACCAAGTCTCTGTTCGTCATCTTCTTTGCTTAGGTGTACAAGACCAATCTCAGGACAAGGAAGAACTTGGCTGTGGACAGGCTGTGTGTCAGTGTTCCTAAAGGAGAGGTATGCTGCTGCCAACTGTTTCTGTGATACCTACAGTCTACCCCACCTACATGTCAGTCTACCCCACCTACATGTCAGTAAACCCTTCCTACACTCCAATCTACCCTACCCTCCTCGTAGCTTTGCCCTACCTTCATCTCAATCCCTTCCTCCATACCAGTCTATCAAACCTACAACCAAGTCAAACACACCCATGCACAGGCCAGATTTGACTCTGTATATTTTTAAATCACCGCTACAGTTAGTTTGATACAACTAAACCAAGAGCAAAATACCTTATTTTAAAATCATATTTGTAATTATCTAGCAGTGTAGTCATCGTTTGGGTTTTAGTTCATACGTGAAAAATTTAGAACTTGTAAAAGAGAATGCAGCCTTGAGTTGGATAACTCCTTGCCAACCCTTCCTCTAGTATTACCGCATGCCTATTTATTGGTCTATCTTACTGTTTTACTCTGCATGTTCATATCTTGATGCTTTCGATCTTCGTGAGCGCTAGCGTATTACGTATTCATACTCTTATGTTTTTGATTTGCAGTGTTTTGGTCTTCTGGGCGTGAACGGTGCTGGAAAGACGACAACGTTTAAGATGCTGACTGGCGATATTGCTCCAACATCTGGCGAAGCCTTTGTAAACAATCACAGGTACGGCAACGAGACTAACTAAATAGAAGGGGAAGAGGTTTGAAGGTTGTTTTGTTGTCTTTTTGCACAGAAATATCTGAAATTGCTTTTGGAAAGAACAGTAAAGTTTGAAGAATTTCCACCTGTTCATCACCATCGCGCAATTTATCGTAACGTGTTAAGAACCTCTAAGACGTAAAAATAGTGAACAGTTTCAAAAGAAAACGAAACAGAAACCGGCCTTTAATTGTCAATTGCTCTGCCTGGAACTTTTCTCCTGATTTTGTTCGTATACCCAGACCTGTACCCTGGTCCCAACAGCGTCAGTTTGTTTGACGTCAAAAAGAGAGGCAAAGTCGAAGTGCCCTCCGACTGGTCACATGTGTCATTGTTTACCACTGCCAATTAACGTTGATCTGATTGCTTTCTGCAGCATCCTGACGGACATCCACGGAGCCCACAAAGACCTTGGCTACTGTCCGCAGTTTGACGGGCTGGATGACCTCCTCACTGTCCGGGAACACCTCCAGCTGTACGCTCGATTGAGAGGAATTCCAGAAGAGCACATCAATAGCGTGAGTACCGTGACACCGTAGCAGCGAACTGCGACCAATTTCTAGTAGCTAACTGCTACCTGTCTTTCCTTCCGCTGTATAGACCTGCCTCGGCTTCATACTTCAGCTTGTCTGAAAAAAATGCGGTAAAGTACAGAAAACAGATTCATTGGTTGAACAACAAGTATCTTTCGAAACGGCGTGCCTTTCATGCTGTACAGAGATATAAGGTTATAAGAATTGAACTTCCAGATCTAAAGCCTTGACCATCTTTTCCAATTATGTCGCTAGGTTGTGGATACTTTGATACGGAAGATGAGTTTGTCGACGTACAGAGACAAGTGTGCCGGTGGTCTGAGTGGGGGAAACAAGAGGAAACTCTCCACAGCCATGGCGCTCGTTGGCAATCCGCCCATTGTGTTCTTGGTAAGACGACTTTGCAGCTTTGATGCATGGTTTCTCAACCTTGAACTCCAAATAGTTACCTGTTGTAGACAATTAATACTGTTGTTTCTCATGGTCCTTGTAAAAGTAACAGCATAAGACGTACACAATTTGATCTTTTGTGTTGCATCTAGCTGCAAGTACTATACTTCGATTACTACTACTGCTACAACCACTACTACTACTACTACCACTACTACTACTACTACTACTACTACTACTACTACTACTACTACTACTACTACTACATGTACTACTACTATTACTACTAATACTAATAGTACTATTACTTTTTATACTACTACTACTACTACTACTAAATGTACTACTACTGTTACTACTAATACTAATACTATTATTACTTCTTCTACTACTACTACTACTACTACTACTACTACAAGCTCTCCTTCAATGTCCGCAAAAATGAATTTATGCTGGTCCCAACAGGGTAAAAGCGGTTGTTTATAATTATTGACAAAGCACTCACTAGTCTATTAATATAAATAACAAACCGATTAGACAAGCTAAGAGGCTAAACCGCTTGGTTAGTGTATAGAAGAACCCAATCTTAGTTGAAGTATACAGAACGCATTTACAAGACAAATATCCCGTTGATGGGCCTCCTAAGAGAATACGCAATTATTATGACCAAGATACGTTAATCACTCTACACAAAGCACTTGTCCAGCTACACCTTGATAACGGTCGTAAGGACGGGATGGACAATCCAATCCTATCCAACCCAATCCTCTTTTCCCCCCACGCGGAGAATAAGGCCCGGCACGTTTGCCTCCACATCGCTCTGTCCTGCAGCACCTGGTCGCCTCCCTCCAGCCATTCCATCCAAACTGCGCCTTCCTATATCTCCCCACCTTTCGCCTCCAGGTCTTCTTTGGTCTACCACTCTTACTTATTCCCTCGGGTTTCCAAGTTAAGGCAACCTTTGAATGGCAGCTTCGTTCTCGTCTTTATACGTGTCCGATATATCTTCAGCAACTTTCACGAATGGTCTCACTCACTGTTTCGGTACTGGTTAGTTTCCGTTTTGCATAGTAGAATCGTAGTTTGTTAATAAATAAAACTGTTGCTTGCAATAAACTAGTGCACTCTTGTATTTTTTGAATGTTTTGAAGGTAGGTTATACACTTTCTTTAACTTACTACACAAAATATGCTGTTTAGAAGCACCAAATAGCCAATATTCCCCGCGACGGTTTTGGTCCTTCGACGTATTTCGACGTAGGTGAGAGGGGGGGGGGGGTGCAGTTGGGTTGGGAAAGGGGGCTGTGACGTGATTTAAACTGTACGGTAAGTGAATTGTGTAAGCAGCTCATTCACTACATTCTTACCAAACGTTAAGCTGAACTTTGGTTTGTAAGCTGCTACGTTTTCATTTCATTTTATTTTTGGTTATTTTCTTTGTTAATCTGGTGTGTAGTCCGAGTACTGTTTATGGGAACCATTGACTGCACTTCCTCCTATTTTTGTACCATGTAACAAGAGTTGTGCTTGTGTGCGCAGGACGAGCCCACCACTGGCATGGACCCGAAAGCTCGTCGTTTCTTGTGGAACATCATCTCGGGAATGGTCAAAGATGGAAAGACAGTTATTCTCACATCCCACAGGTAAAAATCGAATTAAAAAGGAGAAAGGAGGCTGCTACAGCTATGAGCTCCGGGATCCAAGAAAAGTACTTTTGGTTTAAATGTAAAACTAAACGTTTCATGAAATGTTATCTACCAGACTATTAATTTCTAACATTTTACCCCATGCTTTATACTGTTTTCCTAGTTTTTACACTTGTGGCTGACCCTTGACTGTGTTTCGTTACAGTATGGAGGAATGTGAAGCACTATGCAGTCGAGTGGCTATCATGGTGAACGGAAAGTTCAAGTGTCTTGGCAGCCCTCAGCATCTTAAGAACAAGTAAGAGCGCGCAGTAACTTGTCATTTCTTCGTTTAGCAGATTAATGGTAACAGCGTCTGGAGTATTTGTAAATAAAAAGTAACACTGGCATCTGTAACGGGTAATGCGAAGTACAAGACAAATAATGGAACTCGGGCCACCCGGTGACCTGAACTACAAGCTAACGGAGCCAACAGTCAAAGCTAGTCAAAGCAAGGAGCCGAAGCGTTAAAAGCTGCTTAGAAAACAACGAAGTTAGAGCTCACACTGTCCTTTCCGATCTGGGTGTTGCGTTAGCTTTTAACAAGTCGACCAGTTTTGAAATGGCTCTATCTGCGTGTTCAGTGTGTAACTTATTTTTGTGACCATGCATGATTTGTGTGACTGCTGTAAGCGAGGGCTGGTGAGAATAGAGATGCTTCAGTTCACCCCAATAGGACAAAAGTTTGTTACTTATAACAATACGATAGTTGTTTTAGTTCTCACAAAAGGGACTATACTTATGCCAAAGCATACGGCAGGGATTTGTTAAATGTCATAACACAACTCTGTACACTGTAAAGAATGAAACAGTTGCAGTAAAAGTGACTCACTGTTGGTTTGACCGACGCTCGTCCCTCAGGTTTGGAGATGGTTACACGGTCACCCTGCGAGTCGGAGGGGCTGCTCCAGATCTACAGTCAGTCGAAGAGTTCATCACAGATGTCTTCCCAGGAGCAATACAAAAGGTGCCAGACGTCAGACTGTGTGTGTGTCTGTGTCTGTGTTTTATGTGTGTGATGGTAATACGTTTGAGTATATGTGTGTAAGTTAGCTATGTTGCCAGCATGGTTATCGCGATGGTGGTGCGGTAGCATACCCGACTAGTAATCAAGGGGACGTAGGTTCGAATCCCATTCATGGCAATATGTTTTTCTTCTTTGAAATTTATTCCTCACATGTTTGTATGTATGTATGTACGTTCGTATGTATGTATGTAGGTGTGTGTGTATGTATATATGTATCACTATGTGTGAATGTATGCATGTATGTATGTGTGTATGTATGTATATATGTGTGTATATGTATGTATGTATGTATCTATCTATCTATATTTGTGTTTATGTATATATGTGTGTATGTATGTTTGTATATATGTATGTGTGTTTGTGTGTGTATATATGTATATTTGTTTATGAATTCCGTGTCTGGTTTTGCTGTTAGCAGTGTTTTTACAGGTAGAGCATTATCCCTGTTGCCTAATCTTTCAGTACTTGTTAAGCCCTCATTATTCTCGCATGCCAACGGTTAGCGCTTAGGCTTATGCTGAGTTCTGTTTGTGTTTATAAATCTCCTTGTCCAAGCACCCCTTTTTGTCAGGTTTGTTTATATGTGAAACAGATTTTACGTTAGTAACATTAAGGTAGCTCATATCACGGTTGCGTGACTTACTAAAATTAATTGTTGCGTGACAGGAGAAGCATCACAACACGTTGGAGTACCAGCTGCTCTCCGTTGGCCTGTCACTCGCCACTGTGTTCGGCCACCTAGAGGCCAACAGAAACGTTTTCAGTATTGAGGATTATTCCGTGACACAAACAACGCTAGATCAGGTAACGGAATGCAGTACGAGTTTTTGTTGTAGGCCGGAATTTATTGCCACTCTTCCATTGTCGTTTTCAAGTTGTTTTGGGTTAAGCATTATTTTTTCTCTGTATAAAGTAAAATACTTTAGTTGTGACCACCAAATGAGGGTCTACAGCATTGATGATTATTTTGGAAGCGCTGCCTTAGTGGTTAACACTTTGCTTTTAGATTAAGTTTGATTGCATATACCAAACCAGTGAGTAGTGTTTTTCGCGCGCTTTGATTGGTTCTAGGAATATCCTAGGGTATTGCTCGTATGACTGCACACGGAAGTGACGACATTGCATGCCGGTTTCCGGAAAGTTTAAGTCAGAAATAAATGAGAAAGCCATCCCAATCAACAAAAAGAAAGCAACAAAACCTGGTTTGAGTGTTTTCCAAGGTAAGATTTTACTTTCAAACATCATTCTACGTCTCAATTTCACAAGAGATACGGAATTTGAACGCTAACATGAAACAACTGTCAACTTCCGATTTGTTCACAATTTTCATAAAACGGCATAAAAACAAAAAGATTGTAATTTTTTACTTCACTGATTCACTGGTTTGGTATATGCTAATGTAACAACTCACCTCAGTGTCGGTGAAAAGCCTAGTATATTCACCTCGCCGCATTCGCAGCCCGATGAAAATCCCGTCCAACTCACCTCCACTTCGGTTAGTAATTGCTCATTATTTCACGAAGTTAAAGGGCGTCGGGGTAGCGCAGCGACAAGGACACTCGCCACTCATCAACGCAACCCGGGTTCGACTCTCGGCGTGAGAAGTATGTGAGCTGGGTTTGCGGTCCTCTTCGACGTTGGGGGTTTTCCCGGGTACTCCAGTTTCCTCCCCCAACATAAACCGCTAACTACGTCAACAACTGAGCAGTTTCGGGATGAGCTTTGATGTTTGAAACTTAATAAAGATTATGTTTTTATTTTAAAAGTTTTTTTGTTTTATTAAACAACAAAGAGTGCCAACAAAGGAGCGAGTGAAAAAGCCAAACCCAAACCCAGAGGTCTTGTAACTCGGTTTGGTTCAGGAAATTTGTTGCCTAGGTGGGAATTCCGCAATTTCGGTAAATATTCATTTTCGGTGAGTTGAGATGTCGCCCCAATCTTACCTTTGTCCTTTGGTTCAGGTGTTTATCAACTTTGCCAAGAACCAGCGGGATGGTGTGTACGATGAAGCGGAGGACATAACCGCCAGCATGCGTTACCAGACACTGACCGACATGCCGCTCCAGCCAGTGAATGTTTAAGTCCACGGATTAGCAGCTAGTCTTTTTTTATATATATATTCTTCGCGTTGTTATATTTTAAAGTAAAACGTAGAGCTTTTAGATTTCAATGCATCGTGGATAGTGGCCCAGTCCACTACATGATCTTCCAGCGAAATTCTGGCGTAAACGTTTGTACTATTTCATGGAAATTTTAGATAACTGTAGTAAGAAAAAGAATTGGAATTTTGTCACAGGGATTAAACAAGCAGCAGGTTCTTGTGCACCCTGTATAAATATTGTTATTGTACATATGTCAAGTGTGATAACATTTTAGTGTTGCACCCTCCTAGGAAATCCCTAGCAATCTGCTGCCCTAGGTGCGTCGTCCACTTGTATTTAGCATTTCAGTACACTACAGTTAAACTATGGCGATCTGTTGGTCTTACAAGCAAAGTCAGTTTGTATTCAGGTAGCTGTGGCCGTAGGTTGAAGCCAAATCCGAAGCTGTGTCACAAATAAACTCGTTCGCTTTACCAAACAGCCATAAATTCTGAAAACTGATTCGAGGGGCTGGCCCCCTAATTTGAAACAAACGCCTGTAACGCGGAGTTCGTTGTTGAGACTTTCTTGGATGGTTAACTGAAGATGACATAGTGAACTGTAGATTACTCAGTCTGTAGTGTAAAATGTTGATTAAGCACGCGGTAGTCCGATTTATACCAAAGTTTTTTTGACAGTCTACATATGTTGTAGGAAACAAGTGTAACTTAAAAAGTTGTATAGAATGTAGTAAAAGAACACTTTCTCTGGTAATAGTCACTGGGTAGCAAAATTTTGTAATGGTGAGTTTTAGTTTCAGTGTTGGGGATTAATAACAGCCTCTAAATATAAGAGTTTAGTAGTTCAACACCAGCAATGTACACTATACAATTATGGAACAGAAACAGCCTCGGGTTGTAAGTTTTCAGAGTTCATGTGCAGCAGACTTTGTTTGTTGAACACTGAACACCGCTGTATAAGTAACATCTCCAAATGTGTTAGATTTGGTTTCAATTGTTTTCTTAACGAGTAACGTATCATCTCGAGGATTTCGTTGCTGATGTTGAAGCCGGTTAGAACAAAGTGCTGGACCCAAAGTGCAGTGTCGAACGAACCGATGGAAGATTTTTGCTGTTATTAGATAGTTTGGAACATCGTTGGAAAGCAATTGGCCATATGACCATTTGTTACTGAACAAACGCGATTTATCAGTTATTGCAATTTTTTTCTCTTGTCGTTTGGGTTTCGTAGCTGTTTTGCTCCTGACGTAACGTCCTGACAAATGATAGCTACTGCGTTAAGTCATTTTGAAATTAATGCAAGTAGCTTTGACTGCAATGCCTTGCATCGTGAAGTACATTTGTTTGGTAGGTGCTTAGTTTGGTTTCGGCTTCCACTTCGGTGTCGTGTAAACATTTGGCCGTCAACCCGACAGTGTACCCAATAAAAGACCGTAGTTGATCTATTGTCTCGTAATAACAGCGGTTTTAAAAATGTTAAAGGTTTTCCAGCGTTTATCGGGTTTTTTTAAACATGGTAACCCGACAGTTCTTTAGTTATTCCACAAACCCGTGGCTAGGGGAGCGGAGCAGGAGATTGGGGACAACTTTCCTGCACTTTGCATTCGGTTTTTTTATCATATGCAAAAAAAGCAAAGAGCATGCGCAGGAAGCAAGGGAAAAACGGGTAGGATGTAGTAGAAGCTTCTTTGTATAAATAGTTGACGTCACGTGCGAAGCTTTAGAATATAAACAAGTTATAGACGTATTAGACGCTGCACAGAACTTCTACAGAATATTAAACAATTACTAACGATTAGTATGATAAATATGGAGTATTTCAAGTTTAAATGCTCTAAAATAGAAAAAAATGGCTCATATCTGAAAATGCACATCACACGTGATTGCTAGAAGGTAAATAACAGTGGATCTTCAGGTTATTTTTTATTGTCCAATCAGAGCGCGCGTAAAGTGCTACTTAAATGCTAGGCAAATAGTTAAAAAAATTCAGGCCCGTAGCACCTCAAGAACCGGGATCAAACAGCGTTAGAATGATACGCTATGCTAGTACCGAAGACACGCGACATAGTGTGTCAAACCTACGGACTGTTAAATGCAAATGAGCCGCTTCGGGGGGGGGGGAGAGTTTGGGGGAAGGCCCCCAAAGAACATTTTTAAATATGAAAGCCTAAAAACGCCATTTCCAGTACTCTCAGGCCAGTAGCTGTGTCAAAAAAGTTCTTAACATTGATTCCTTTCTTCTTAACTTTGACAAAAAGAGCATTGTCTTCAGCTGTAGTATATTTTCATAATTGATAATTATTATTGTCACACCCCCAAGTGCAAAGTGTAGTTATATCTTCTGTGCGTTCATGCTCCGCGAGTTTACAGTCAGCTCGCTCAGAAAAAAATCTGTCACTAGTGCCACGCAGGGTTATGATGTAAACGGATATGCGAGTTAGCAGCAAAATGTTTGAAATGGAAATACTGGAAAGCTGGATAGCCCTCCGATCGAACAGGCCAATATTGCTTCAATATGTGGTTTTATTTTGGAGTTCTTGCGACATTCATCATTCATGACTAAAACCCGGAACTCGAATAATATGATAACTTAACATAAAAATATTTATATGCTCGTGCGTTGGCTTGTGAGAGCTGTTTTTCAAAATTGGATACTCGTGTCCCGATTGAAGTTGCGTCGGGATTCGGGATTGTCAAGAAAAATCTGGACATTCTCACCTAATTCGGGACGGTTGGACACTCTGCTTGGGTTTTTGGGAGTCCGGGGGCATGCTCCCCAGGAAAAATTAGGAATTTGAGGTCTTCACACTGCTGAAATGCATTGAAACTGTCAGTTCTGCCATCACCGTGTTATTTTCAGATCATTGTAAATCTTTTACAGTCCCATCAGGCGGACCTTTTTGGCTCTTTGAGGGGGAGGGGCTGCATGCGCACCCCACTTACCCCCCTGCCTACGAGCCTGAAAATTGACGTTAAATAAGGGAGCTGCACACAACTTCCATAGAATCCAAACAAATATTTACGTCATATGACGAGCTGTATAGAATTTTTGCGTTCGACGTTAGGAGAACGCAATCCTAATCTGGAGTTGAATGGTCTCCCTGTGTTGTACAAGCATAGAAATTTTGAGAATTTTTGTTCGTTAGCCTGCGTAGCGGCGGTTTTTAAGGGAAGGGGGGAACAGAAAAACCGTGATCTTGAAAGAACCGCCATGTTGGAAGCGCGAACCAAGGAGAAACTGGGGAGAGTACAAAACAGTTTTCCTTTCGTTCGCGCGGCCAATATGACAGCCAGTTTTTTGTCAGCCAGGCCAGTTCGATCGCTGCAGTCGATCCCCCCTAAAAACAGCCGCTACGCAGGCAATCGTTCGTGGACTGTCATTTGGACGCCCCTCTTGATTTTAAATTCGAATCTGGTTTCGAATCTGGCTGACTTCATGGTCAACTGTACTTTGGTTGAACTCGTTTTCATGGCTGTAGTCCTTCCGCGTGCGTTTCGCTGGTCGCTAATTCTAGAACATTTCTTTAAAAAGTCAGCACTGACTTTTTGCCTTCGAGTGGGATACCGCGTCACTTGTATTTTCCGTATACACACGAGCCTTTACGGTTTTAAAACTGTAACTCACAAAAACGAAACTTATTTTTTCTACACTAAGAGTAAAGGCCGCCACACACCAGACAATTTTTTGTCGGGAAGCCTCCGATTTTTTTGTCGGCGACGAAAAATCGGCTGTGTATGGCAGTTCGTGAAGAAATATCTGACATGCTAGATCCCAAAACGCCATCTTGTCGGATCTGGTCGGCTAGTGTGTGGCAGTGACCGATAATTTATCGGGACTCTTGCGAGGCAGCCAATGGGAAGCAAGATTGAAAGCACGAGGGAAAACGTAATGAGTTTGAACATGGTGGGTGTTGAAGTTTAATCTACCGTCCCACGACAAAAAATCGGCTGGTGTGTGATGAGCCACGATTCGAACATATTTAGCGCCGACAAAAAAACTGGAGGCTTCCCGACAAAAAAATTGTCCAGTGTGTAGCGGCCTCCACTCGGACACAGGCTCTTCAGCCATGAACCGCCCGAAGTGCGTGATCTGATGCGATTTGAATAACATTTTCCTTTTTCGTAATGTTGAATCTGTCCGTCTAATTTAGTTTTTAATAAAGAAAAAACTTTGAATCACTTCACAAAAGTTCGATGAAATTTAATATCTCGTAGCAGCTGACCCACAGCAGGTTAAAGAGCCTCAACTTTTAATTGCCATCTAAGTCCGTTTTGGCGAAATCGACAAACAGTCGGGTGTACTCGACTCATACCTCATGTTTTCCAACTGAATTGGTAAAAAAATATAATTCAAGTACGACACAGAACAAGCTCTGCTTTAGGAGCCTGGAAAACTTGTGTGCAAAAGAAGCAAGTGTAGATTTGCTAAACTACGGTTTTACGAACGTAGTTCACAAATTGTTTGATTGCCCTGCAAATATCGAAGAATTATCCAAAATTTAGGTTCAGAATTGCAAATATCGCAGATACACCGCAAAGTCCGTAAATGTTACAAACCTTGCAGAATTACCCAAAAGAGAGACAAAACCTCTAACACAGAAATCGCAGATATGTCGAATTTCGTAGATATAAGGCAGAAATCGTAAATATCGTAGATAAACTGCGGAAATTGCAGAACTAGGAACATATTATTTTCTACCAGGAGGGGATGAGGGCTGACTCAATTCCTAAAAATTAGACAGTCGTCTCTAAAGCAGAGATTACCGGATAAATGTTTGTTTCATACAACTGCTCTACCGCAAAAGTATACCAAGTTTCTCTTAAAAAAGTATTATTTCCATCAACAGCAAAGAAATGGTTACAAAACGAATTCGGTGTGTGAAGACCTAATGTAAAACGTTTACACAATACCATTTTGGCCACTAATACTGTGCATAAGAGGCATTAAAGAACTTCAGTGCAAAATTTAAATCAAGTTCCTGTCAACAAACAGTTTCTCAAAGAAAATCGGTTTAATTGAACACAAAAAGATGCAGAAAACGTGCTCCACTTTTTTTAAATTGAAACTTAGGGACCAGTCAGAATTTCTCTTAATTTAGTTTCTACTTCTTGATTTGCCGGTTTTTGCTGTATTATGTGTTGTCCTTTGTTTCTTAGTCAAAGC
>JAOBRG010366293.1:0-12149 GCA_027574985.1 Umimayanthus nakama | reverse complement strand
CCCTCCCCCCCCCCCCCCCGCCCCCCTCTCCATTCCATCCAGTCTATTGATCAGGAATTCCAGAGAAAGCAGTTGCGAAAACTAAACGAATTGGAGGGAATTAAGTAAGCCTTTTCAATGAAACCAATTTTTTTTTTAAATCCTATTTCTTATATCTTACCGCTTGTCCAAATATGAAGACCTCGATTCAGAAAACAATAATAAAATTCCGAGTTAATTTTGTCCAGATCTTTGCGTTTAATAACAAAAATAACTTTTTTTCACTCACGCTTAGAATGTTGGACATCAGCTTAAGATCACTATCCAACGCGCGTTGTTGAATAATTGTTGAATATCCTGTTCATATTTCAATTTGTAGCTATTTAAATTACAAACTCGCCATCTTTACAAACGTAAACCAGAAATTTCGCATTTTTCAACATTTTTCTGTAGAACATTCAGAACCATTTTAAATCATGTGCACCTTGTTCAAACCCTGGAAGCGTTCAGTCAACCCCATTCAGGTTTTTCGACCTCAAACTTGGTAAATTACTAAAAGCTATGCACAATTGTATCGTGATTGTTTATTGCATTTTTTGGAGATCGTTAGACAACTCAAACTGATGACATCAGCAAGCAAGTCACAAAAGTTAGATTTTGCTATAAAAGTTTCAATTTTCTTGTTAAAATAATTGTTAGATTGAGACATTTTTTTTCAATAGTTCTAGGCTGTAAAATAGCGTTTGTTAACTATTTCCGACAATATGTGTCTAACTTAATAAAGATTTCGGAAGCTGAAACATGTCCTCTTTCTTTCCGTTTGGCAAAATAGTCCAAGCTTTCTAATGCTACTGTTATGTCACTCCATACACATGCACATCTGACACTTCCCGAACAGTTATAACTTCAAATGCCTAATGGAAAACTAAGACCTCTTCCCCTTTTACCAACAGTTTACGTCAATGTATCAAAATTTCTCCCTTCTCTATTGACTTGTCAAAACTTATTCCAAAATTACTGTTTCTGAATCCAATTTATCTGATCTGTTTTTGAATACTTATATGTTCTTGAAATTCAGTTCGTTTCATTGCTGTTTTCCTGTAAATGACTTTTGATCTAGCAGTTCAGAGGATCAGTTAGTTGTCTAAAACAATTTACTTTTAATATTGTTATTATTATAAACACTCTATCATCATTGTGTCAATATTCTTGTCATCATCACCATCGTTTTAATTGTTATTAATATCTTTATCATTGTCATCACCTTTATTAGTGTTATTGTTATTATTATTATTATTTACATTACTATATTTGTTATTGTTATTATTATTATTATTATTATTATTAGCTATTGTAAATGTTATTCCAGTAGTTTTTTTATTCCTTCCTTTTTATTCCAGTCAAAGCCAAAAATATTAGAACTGATTTGTCCAACTGACTATGTATTGTAATTTTAATTAGGGTTTGTTTTAACGATTATGGCGAAATATTTATCGCTTTTGGATTAACTTTTGAAAAGTTTAATTAGAGTTTATATTAGTATTATATATGGTTAATAGCATTCTAGATTGCACTGATACTATTTGTTTGTATATATTTTAAAGTTTTAGAACATTTTTGAAATAAAGTCTTTATTATTATTTAAAAAAAATTATTAATATTATTATTTTTATTAGTATTTTTATTTTTATCATTATCTTTTCAGACAATACCCAGAATGGCGGATCGACTCAACATCAATGGAAGTTCAGCAAAACTTGGACCAAGAAGACATCTTCCACTTACTCCCAGGAACACGGATGGAGATTGAAAGTGTCTACAACCTACAGCTCTGGATTGCTCAGCGATGCCATTGCCAAATGGCAGGTGACCGCTGAAGCGGAAGGACATGGAAAATACGTCACCACTAACTCAGAGGAGGAAACTGTCGGAAACGTTTATGAACGGACGTTCAATGTAATCTTTACATTTACTTTGATATTTGTGTGATGTTTTGATTGTAGCGTAAAAACAGTTGCAGCAAACCAAAGCTGTCCGACATATAATATTTTTTAAATGTTTTAGTACATTCACAGTCTTGGATAATCCTCAAAAACATTCTATTACTCAGTCTTAAAAAATCCAGTCATCTGCTGATAATGATCATTGTAATCAATTGTTATTTTTATTGGTAATGCTATTGCTGTTGTTGTTGCTGTTGCCGCTGCTGATGCTGTTCCCATTGTGTAAATGTTATTGTTTTGTTATTGTTCTTGTCATTGCCATTGTCATTGTCATTGCCATTGCCATTGCCATTGCCATTGCCATTGCCATTGCCACTGCCGTTGCCGTTGCCGTTGCCGTTGCCATTGCCATTGTCATTGTCATTGCCTTGCCATTGCCATTGCCATTGCCATTGCCATTGTCATTTTCATTGCCATTGTCGTTGTCGTTGTCGTTGTCTTTGTCGTTGTCATTGTCATTTTCATTGCCATTGTCGTTGCCATTGTCATTGCCATTGTCATTGTCGTTGTCGTTGTCGTTGTCACTGTCATTGTCAATGTCATTGTTATTGTTATTGCTGTTGATGCCTAAAAAATACGACCGCTATAACGAGATCAACGATATTAATGGGAAGAGCTAATTGAAGTTGGTGCGCAGCAAGAGTTTTTACAAACTTTTCAAAAGGAAATATTTCAGTAGAGAAAATGTACGGTGACCCCACGCGGGCATACAAATTTACATGTCCAATTCTTCAACATTATCTGTAATTTTGTTTATAAATGCAACTTCGACTTGTTCTTTTCATTATTTGCAGCGCTAAATGCAACTTTTCGAGTGACCTTCAAAACGTGATAACAGCTATAATTAATTAAAGTTAGCGAACAATACTTGTGCAACCTCGTTTGGATGTTAACTTGATGCTGTACGTTTCTTGGAAACACAGCACAGTCTACCTAAAACGCTCAAAGCTAAAGAATTGTAGGGTAGGTTTCCGTCTAGTTTGATGTAACCAAGGGTCTGTTCGCACTGAGAAAATTTGGGCCATGGTTAACTTCATGCAGCCTTATACATACACTTTGTTCATTTCGTATTTCTATTATCATGTCACTCAAATTTTAGTTTCGTAAACAGTATGTACATGTGAGATCTTAAGACAACCATTTATAAACAAGTCAATAAAATTATACAAAACTTTAGTTAATAATTATACAAAACTTAAGATAATAAAGCTTAAGATAATAATTATATTAATGACAATAAAGATAATAGTTAATAAAAACAATAATAATTGATAACAAAAGTAATAACGATGTGAAAATTAGTCTTCAGATATCCAAATTTGCAAATTTACAAATGAATTACCTGTACAATCATTAGATAATTGCACTATATACCATTCGTTAAAGTTAGGATTACTGCTAAAATTTGATACGACTAGACGTTGCAGTTAACTCAATCATGACCCTCTAATTTGTTACAATTTTTGTCTGCTTCCCTTAGGTACCTCCAAAAACGTTTTACTCGGTAACAGTGACTTGCTTCAAGCAGGAAATTACAGTTCCCTACGTTGCTACAGAAAAGTTTTTTGATGCTCATGGAAACTTTCTCGCCTCAAACGAGCTGAGAGGGACCTGGAACGGAGTCAGCACCTTTGCAGGGACGGCAGTAATAACAGAGACGCCTCTTGGAGAACAAGAAGATGATAAGACCGAATCGGGCTCTGGTCACCAATAACGATTCTTTTGATTAGCTTATAACTCTCTCACTGTTCTTTACTGGTCTTTTAAAGAATAGCTTTGTATGGGATACGTGTCTACACCCCACCCCCAAAACCCTGCTAAGGGTCTTTTTCAACGTCATTTTCAGTTCTCTTATCCCTTTCTTCCAAATACTGTGGAAGCTCTGTTATTAAAAAGAAGATATAACAAAAATCGTATTTGTAAAGACATGTGCAAACGGCATTTGTGTTTAATAAATTAAATTTTTGTCTTGCATGTTCTTGGTTAGTATATTGAACTTTATGATTACCAGATGTTGTTCGTTTAATTAACTTTAAAAATACTAAAACTGAAATTATGTTTTTTTCTAAAGTGTTATGCGAGTTTAGCACAATTGGTTAGATCTCTAATACTGCCAACCAGGAGGTAACTGGTTAAACCCCCGGCCTGGTCGAGGTTTCAACTTTCGGCGACCTTCTTTCGCCACAGCGTCCTTGGACAGGGACGTTTAACCGTAGTCGGTCTTGTCTCTCGACGTTCTATCGGAAGACTTAAAAAACCCACACGCTTGTCGTTAAGAGTAGGCTAATGCCGAAGTTGTGCGGACTGTTACTTGAGGGCACAACTTTAAAATGCCTCAGACAAAAACCTTTGCGAACCGCTTATGGCGGTCTGGCTTAGACCCTTAGCCACCCAGCCTTGCACTCGTTGTTTACAAACAGGTTGCTGAAAAGTCCCCCGGGGAATATCTGAAAATATACGTAGCGCGTTAAAAGAAAAAGGGTCTCCTGAAGCATGTCAGAGGGATTAAAAACTACGCGTCAATAGAATCAAAGGTATCCTCTGGATGCTCGTGGAGTGTTATACTTGTCAAGGAAATGCAAACGTACCAACTTTAATATCGAGAACGTCCAAGAATTGACTCGATATTTCTCAGCGACTTTTAATCGATTAGTTGGGCAGTGATATGATTGGATGAAATGACTTTCTATTGTTACACTTTTTCCCCAACCATTCCGATGCTCGTGGATTCTCCATTCGCAAAAAGGGTCTCCTGAAGCATGCTAGAGGGATTAAAAACTGCTAGTTTATTTTTGGCCTAGTTTCACCCTTTTTTTTTTAGATGCTGGTCTGGTAAGCAAGCTAGGATGGTATTTCAAAACAAAAGCCAATAAAAGACGCGGGAAATTGAACCGAGCGAAATGCCATATACAGCTTTATTTTCTGCGCATGCCCACCCCCAAAAAAGATATCTGAAAATTCTTTTGATATTGTTTGCTTACAATGTCGCTTGATCCACAGAAATTTGGCTTTTTGAACCAACTGCAGTAAGACACAACTGAATTAAAAACCTCTAAAAGGAAACACCATTATTGTCTATCAGACGCCTTGTTTTCTGCAAGAGACCCCTTTCTTGTTAACGGCGTAGATATGCATATGAAATGCAAGTATGTAATAACTCATGCTATTAACGCTACGTTTTGCGGTGTTTTTGTTGAGATTCAATGTAAATAGTACGATTTTTAGGATAACTTACGTGAGTTAATCTTTATTACTAAATACGAAACACCTTTCAAAGCGAGTCACAGACTTACGACCATTATACTAGTACACTAACCGACCTTATAAGCCACTTGGCATGGGAAATGGTTTGATTTGTTTGTAGTTGGTAGGAATTCAATCGTTTATTTATTAGAGCCATATTTTTGTTCTTCTACTAACTTGTATCTGTGAGTTTACTACATCTAAATATTTAGGCGCTTTAGACTATCATTTATCAAGTGCGGCCCATACAACGTACATGTACTTGATGCGGGCAAACTTCTTCTGTTGTAGCGACTCTCATATATTTGTTTGAGCAAGTTTAAGTCAGGCAACATTCTCTCTTTTGTATTCAAATTCAGCTCCATACCACGCTTCGTGCTTGCTGTGCGTGAACCGTAGTAACTGGTTGTTTTTGACGTGTCAACAATATCCCAATGAACCAGTTCGCTTAACTTCTTAAATTACAAACATTTAATTTTTAACTGACTTCAAATATCTATCGTCAGTCAGTCGTAAAGATGTCTAGTTTACTCCTACAGACGGGTGAACTTACTTGATCAAACCTTGGGGTAGTTATCGTTGCATAAATTGCAAAATAATACATTCTAAAAGTTATCAGCAAGATGACAACCTTAAGAGTGGTACGTAGCAAACAATGGCGAGCATGCACGCCGTCTCTCGGTTTCTAGCTCTGTTTTCTCTTCTGTGACAAACGTCCATCTAACCAGCCGATATCGTACTATCACAGTCGATTCTTGTCTTCTTTCAAGTCGTTGACAATATGTCATAGAACTACGGGTATATATTTATATGATACCGTCAGTAAATTTATTGAAGGATATGACATGGATAGGAGATCAACTCTGAGAGCTAATCAATTATACTGATTAACAGTTTGTTTGTGACTTCTCGGTTTAAAATTCATTACTATAGTGGTATACTGCATGTTTAGTTTTGATTTTTTGCTATGCTTTTTAATTTTTTCACAGTTAAGGGCAATTAATTTGAAAAAAGACATCCATATGCTATCTTTCCTTCATTATTATTGTTTTTTTCCTTGTGGTGAAAAACTCTTATTACTAAAGACGAAAAGCGGGCTTAACGACAAAACTGTTTTCTTAATCGGTGCAGCCAGATTTGCTTTAACTATTGGCGTTTGTAGGGTTACATAAAAATCGCTGGCCTTACTTGATTCCTTTATAAGCTAGTGCGACCTGTCCCAAGGACATACTTTATCCAGGGTCATAGCATGATTTATCTTGAGTTGGAATTTTTCTCCTCTTTGAGCAATCCCGTACAGGGATCAAACCAAGTGCCACTTGCTTCCCATCCTGGATTACAAAGGAAATATTTCCAGGGAGTTTTAATCGTGTTTGAGAGTTTGCTAGAAGAACAAGTGATGTGTTCTCCGAAGCATCAATACCAGAACACTCGGATTCGAAAAAGGAGGTTTGCTGCTCTTGCAATATTTTCCTGAACTGTTCGATTCTAAAACGTCAAGGATTTTACTCAGATTTTTCAAAGATTTTATTCGAGTTAAACTGAGCGCACAGATAAATCATAATAGGCCGGGAAAGGGTTCTTTTTTGCGTGGTGTATTGGCGTTTTTAAGATCACCGAAAAAATTCTGGTCAATAATTTCTGTTTTTGTTTAGACGGCTGCTTTTTACTGATATCCGACAGATTAAACTTTCGAGACTGGTGTTACTATTTCGCCTTGTAAACATATTTTCTTTAGTGATGTTGTAAATAAGTTTTGTTGTTGAAACCACTAATTTTTGGTTTTAATTTTTATAGAAGGTTAGCCGTATCGCAGCTTGTGATCTACTCAGCTACTTCATAAAGTTCCTTTTAAAAAGTTACAACTCCCTCAGTACGATTTGCTTATTTATTACTCAATTTCATAAATTTTACTGTAAGTGTCTAACAGCAAAATGCTGTTTCTAAACACCCTTTATCGGTCAGCTGAGTTAATTGATCACCACCCGAGTTTCTGGATTTCTGACCAATTAAAAACACGAAAATAATACCACAAATAGCAGCAACTAACCTCTTAGAAACTGTGGCCAAAACAAAATTTGGAACAGTTTCATTTAACACTAACAGCAACAGTTCTTTAACAAGATACAACGGCCTTCTTTTTCACAAACTGCATTTTTTTATAAGGCCCGTTTCAGACGCCGTACTTCACATAAGCCGAATCTACTTAAAACTTTAGGACGACCTAAATTATTTAGATCAGTTGAGTTGATTCAAACGTCGAGATTAATTTGGCTGAACTAAATTAAATAGGGAAACCAATCAGTGTTGTCAGCGGTTTTTACGCAAAGTAAACAATATGGCGGACGCCGCTAACAAACTTACTTCAAAGTCTCTTCACGAACTGTAATAAAGAAAGCGGCAAATAGAAGGGAAAATATGCAGACTGTGTTGCATTACAATTTATCGAAAAGGCGACAGCTGCCGATAAATGTTTGTTTTCTAGATCTTCTTCTTATTATTGTTTTCTCGAGCCGAAAACGCGACACCCGAACATAATCGTCAGTCGTTCGTGCCGTCACCTTGGAAGAAACACGGGATAGTTCAACCATGTCTCGAATACGTGTTTTTTATTTCACAAGTAAAGTTTTACATCCGAAACCGCTAAAAAAATTGTGCTGAAAAAACGTTCCAGATGTAAATTGCCATTCCAACAGAAATCCTGTACGCTAAATTGAAGGTTTTTACAACGGTGCCAAAGCTATCAGGTTAATTGTAAAAAAGACAACAGTGTTTTTATGTAAGTTTAAAAAAAAGTTTTTTAAAACGAATCAGTTTACTCGCACAAATAACTCTAAACCGCCGCCACTTAAAATCTGCGAGGCGAAAGGCAGATGAATCACACTTCTCGCGAATCTTTAATAATTTACTCACCCAACTACTACACGCTCATTGTTACGAGCAACACCCTTTGACACCTCTCACACGAGTGACAACATGTATCAGTTTGATAAAACAACCACATGTTGTTAGAACTTATAGCAATAAAAACATAAAAGTAAACAGTACAAACTAACCCGGGTTTTGTTCCGAGTATGACCCGGGTTGTTTTAGAAAGTGCCGTGTAAACATTGCTAACCCAGGTTCGACCCGGGTTAGTTTTCTCGCACTTGTTTTTTAAAAAATCAAATCAAAATTAGGCCTCGACTTTTCATGTGATAGCCTTTTTTGTATATAATCTCTGATTTGAGAAAGTACTTAAGACTTTTCGTTTTGTTTTAAATGTAAAGTTTTCATAACTTTTTGAATGCTATGCATAATCAGAGTTTAGTGGAAGTAGGGAGCTTTGCTCCACTTACTTGCCTATTGAAGTACAATTTCACACTCCCCTGCAGTCTCAATTGAAGTTTACCGGTGTATGCTAAATTATGCGAAATTGTCGGTGCTTGTTTTAAGCACCGCACATCAGTTGAGCTTATCGAACAACAGAGTCTTAAAGCTGTTTAACCAAGGAAGATATACGAAACAGCTGACACTTGGAGTTTTCAAAAATCATTAGAATTTAAGGCATAAAAACCAAAGCTTTCTTAAAGAAACAGTCTCTTTGTTTCGCCAGCACTCTTAGGGGTAACAACGTGGACGTTAAGTGGTTTTTCAACTGTAAAATGTAATTCCAACAGAAATCCATTACGCTAATTTGAAGGTTTTTACGATGGTGCAAAAGCTATCTGGTTAAATGTAAACAAGACCACAGTGTTTTGTTATGTAAGTCTTAAAAAACGTTTAACGAATCAGTTAACTCGCACAAATAACTCTACACCGCAATCATTTAAAATCTACTAAGCGAAAAGCAGGTGAGTCACACCCGTCCTGCAAATCGGCTTTAATTATTTACTCAACCAGTTACTACACGCTTATTGTACGAGCAATTAACACTCTTTGACACCTCTCCCACGAGTGACAACATGTATCAGTTATGATTCCATAAGGCAACCACATGCTCTTAGAACTTATAACAATAAAAACACACAGTAGTCAAACTTTAGTCAATAGGCAATCTCTATACAGAGTCTTGAATTTCAGACTTTCCCATAACAACTATTATGTTGTTCTGCTTTGTCCGACAAATATTTCAACTAGTTTGTTGTTGCGTCTCAAGGCAAAAGCCCAGTTTAAAAAGCAACGCAACGGGTTAATAGCTCAAATTATCAGTTCAGAAAGTATACGATATACTCCAGAAGTACGACAGGACGTTTACGACTTTTCTTGATCACTTAGTAATTTTTTCTTCCAACATTCCTTGGTGTAGAGTTCTTTTGCATATAATAAAGCATCCTGCTTTTAAAGTTATGTGAAAAGATAACCCTCCAGATAGAATGCGTTGCACCACGAACATTTTGCTAATGACACAGCTAGTGATTCTAAATTACCTAAAGAATATTAACATGTTTAATAAATGTTGTTTTGAAATATTTAGAAACTTAACGTTCAAGCTTTATTCGGGTTTTCACATTTAGGTTCACGTTTAAGGACAAGCCACAAAACCAATCAATTTGTAAGCGGTCCGTCTGGCAGGAAAGCCAGGCCCCTTATTTGGCGGGAAATATCGCGGTTATACCAGATGCGTAAAAGAACTATTTTTCAATACTGTAGTGTAACAATCGAAATAGCTACTCAAGAAGCAAATTAATCTAAATAATTAACTCTAACCGTTCTTATCTTTTTAAGAAAATGCCATAGAAAAAGCGCATATGTCACTATCAACTCTGACCATTTTCCAAAATGATGCGTTTTGTGTTGGTGAAGATGTTTTGAAACACAAAATTGATTCATTCACGCGGACACTTCAGTTTAATGAAAGCTGTAGATATAAGCAAACAAGCAGCTGCCCAGTCGTTCACAAGTTAAAAGGTAGTACTTGCTTGCCGGCGGATATATCATTATGTAGTGATAAAAGACATAAACTTTTATCAATAAACATGTGGATAAGGTTGATCAGCTACGATATTTGATCAAACGAGGTCAAGTTCCTGTAACTAGTTTTTGTCTCTGCATCTGTGTCTCTCTACGGGGAATTGCTTTTGCGGATGTTGAATTGATATGTCCTGTAGGATTTTTTAGCCACAAAAAAAATGTTTCAAAAATGAATACAACTCTTATCAGCCACCATTTGAATTCCTCTAACAGTTCGCAATTTAACACACCTTTTGGTAACCTGCAGGAACGTGCTAACTACACCTGTGTACATTACACACGTGCGCGTTTTTGGAATTCTTCCACAAGACATTTAAAAGTTTGTGTTTTTTCATTGTACTCATTAACTCACTAAACACCCGAACCATTCATAGCAACAGAACTCGATCTCCACTCAGCCCAAAAATGAAGAAAGCCATCGCTATACTGTGTCTCGTGTTGCTCCTGGCTTGCCTTTCAGCTGAAGGACACTTCAGAATCGGTAAATTACGTCGACAACCAAAGGTATTATGTATTGCCTACTATATCATTGCAAGCATTGCTTCCACACTTGTTCAAGTCGTGCTCTCTTTCTTTTAATTTTGAGATTTCTGAATGTTTTGTCATCATGTACTCGGTGCTATAAGTTCATAATGTTACATCAGTAAATAATGGCTAAGAAAGGTCATACAACAACAACAACAACAACAACAGTTTGTTTGCAATGCACAAACAAATTGTTTTGAAACCCTTCTCGCGGTTCTTGAGGCCGAAACGAAAACCTGACTTTTTAACTCTGTGAAAACATATATCTTAGGAGCTATGAGAACACCAAAAGCACAACGCCAAGAAGTTTCAAGTTGAAATTCTATATAATACTTTACTATAGAAGTTTGGAAAAAAAAACTAGCCATCTGTGCAACTTTTGCAACAAAGAGCTAGAAACAACGTATCATCTTTTTGGGAATGTAACACGACACAAAATTTCTGGATATCGCTTTAGCACCGTTTGTAATTCATAAACTTGTTGCAGAAGTCACAGACTAAAGACAAATTGGGTGCTTTAGGTTTTAACTCAGCCTC
This sequence comes from Umimayanthus nakama, assembly GCA_027574985.1. NCBI lineage: Eukaryota > Metazoa > Cnidaria > Anthozoa > Zoantharia > Parazoanthidae > Umimayanthus > Umimayanthus nakama. Next base: position 909 of record JAOBRG010366293.1, on the reverse strand, counting down.
ACAAAAGAGGTACTTAAAGCTTTTGCAATCTCGCGGAAAAATACCACACATATAAATGCAAATCAAATTCAAATCATTTGGAAAGTATAACTTGAAAAAGAAATACTATCAACCACAGAAATGCAAGAGAAACCAAAAACATTGAGACCATTAATATTACAAGTAAGATAAACACGAAACGGCCAGACGGGCTATAGTTCTTTTCGGACCCCAGAAAACAAAACAATAACAAAACAAAACAAAACCAAGAAATTTCTCAAAGTCGTTGTGCTAGCTGTCCACTTTGCTTATTTTCGGATTGAAATCCACTTAATTAAATTGGAGTTGTTAAGAATCAAGTTTGTTATTTTCTTGTTGTTCTTATACATTTAATTTGGGAAAAGTCAACTTTGTTTTCAGATGTTTATAGATTTTGTGCAAACATGAGGGATTTTTACAATGCTTTGGGTTTTTATGATCATCCGATTGCATTGCTCTTTAAACTTAGTGTGCATTACTACGTTATTCTAGAATGCGGTCCCAATGTTCAAGAAAAGGAGTGTACGCGCTGATCAAACGGCCACTGGCATGCACAGTAATGTAGCCTCGTTCGAGAAACAGAGAAGAAGTCTTGAAGAACCAACAAGCTAAGATGTTGCTAAGGATTCTCCTCTTAGTTTCCCTGAAAGGACGCAACAAAACTACTTACTTTTGTGACAAAGGTAAAGAAGCAGCAAAATAAAGATTATCGAAAAACTTGTAACTGTAGTGTATCACAACTATACTTCAAGCTTCGAAACTTTTCTGCTCTTGTTATTGCTAAATTGTAGTTTTAGGTATCTGTTAAATTACCACCACCATGGTCGTATTTTGCCAGGTGCTTGGGTTGGAAGAAGGGGGGACGGCAGGGGGAGGGGGGGGGGGGGGTTA
>JAOBRG010366282.1:0-12151 GCA_027574985.1 Umimayanthus nakama | reverse complement strand
CAAGATGAGCTATGACGCGCAACTGGCCTATGACATAGACCCAGCGGGTACCCCCTAGTTTTTGGCTCCCTCCTGGAACTTACAGTGCCTGCGTTTTGTAATGACCGGTTTGCAAAAAACTAACCGCTTTAACTGAAATATTGTTTTTAAATGACTCAATTTTGTAGTAAGAAATGCAACGTTTACTGTCCACCACAGAAACGTGACTAAAGTCTCTAAAGTTGTGTTTGAGTAAATGAAAACTGGCCATCAGACGCGAAGCTGATCTGTAGATATTCTCTATACCCTTTCTCATCACGTTAGATGTGGATTTCGTACCCGTTCTCCACCAATTTTTGTTACCAATGATCAGCCCGTCGCTAATTTCAGGCTAATTTCTTTGCAAAAAAACCCTTTCTTTCCTGAACTGTTCTTAAAGGTGGATGCCAGATTCTAGTTCTGTAATTTTGTATTTCAAGCTTAAAAAATTGCTGAACTCTGAGTTCCGGATATCTTTAAACGGGGCAAGTTTACTGGTTCCTGCATTATCCCTTCGCCCTTGTCCTTTGTGCTCATCCTTTGCTGGACCACACCTTGTTCATGGGAAATATCACATTTTACAACCAATCAGTTCATGTGGATTACATGCTCTATCCACGCTACACAGATTTTCTCTGGTTAAGTGTGACTGTCTCAAATGAGTCACATTCTTTTACAGAGTTTTATATTGTACTTAATAAAATCAGTGACATTTGTACTTCCCATCCTGAAAAGTATACTGCTTAAAAACGTCTTCATGTTTATCATCATCTTTTTGCTTCACTGTTAGGGAATTCTATAGATAAAAATGATTGGTTGTAACTATGCAGTCATGGTAAAATTGTAAAACTGAAAACAAGTTTGACTCTGGTTAAATAGTTTTTGATGTCTAAACGTTTCGGTCACTTCAGTGACCTTCTTCACTTGAAAACTGAACTAAAATGAGTATGTAAAGATTTACATAAGTTCATATTTAATTACAAACCAGCAATTTTCTCATTGTCTTCTTCAAGTTATGTTTAATGATTTGTACACCTTGGTCTTTCTGGATTAGTTATTACCACTTGCAGGTTAACAGAATGTTTCCTATCTCGCAAAAATGAAGTGTTGATAAAATAAAGAAATCAATCAATCAATCAATTAAGTATCTAGTGAACAAAAAATTAAACCTCGATTTTGGATAAAAGAAATGATCTTCCACTTTAACTGAAACTAACTTAAAATAAACAAATAAATACGTACCTAATACATACACGCGTACACACATAGTCACATACATACATACCTACTTACATACACACATACATACCAACATATATATATATATACACACATTGACATACACACGACATAAAATTCTTAGTGGTTTTAAAATTAACTAAACTAAAGCAAAACAGGAAATACGCACTTCAAATGCATGCAGTTGAAGGGTACAGAACCAGAGTTGTCTAACCCTCTTTTTCTAGGTTTTGAGAAACTGCAGGTTAAAAACTTGTTAACCCCCAAAAAATATTGGAGGTATTCTATATATATCGGTCAGCAACATTATGGCTTGGCCCATTCTGCCATGGAACAAACAAACTAAAGCCGATAAGGTCCAACCTTTTGAGAACCATATGAAATGCTTAAGTATCCAACGGGTTGTACCACTTTACCACAGAAAAGGCCTTGTGAAAAACAATTAGAAAATGTCAAGAAAACCAAAGTCGTTGGGTGTGAGACCACTTTGGTTCTAAACCCTTTAGCTGAGCACCTACTTAGACTGCGTGCACTTAGCCAGTCAAAACACAGCCGAATCAGGCTTGTTCGTTTTGCGCGAAAGTTATTTGACTGCAAAGTGCAGTGTGAACGCGGATTTTCTCATTGTTCATCAAAAGTCGACCTCAACTGCAAATTAAAGCAAGTGTACTTGAAGTACACTTCGAGTCCTAGTGTTAACTGGCCTAATTACTTTCAGTACTCTTATTCAGGATACATTCAACACTACGGTACGTGTAGGTTTATTTTGAAAGAACTCAGGGAACTGACCTGCTACATCGCCCAGCGGTTGGAGCATCTGCCCCACCAGTAAATATGCCTTGGCGGATTGTGCTAGCATAATTTTTGGCATAATTGGAGTAAAAAGGCATATTTTTGTAAACGAGCACTGCCAAAGCATAATTAGCAAATTTTAGCACTTTTTGGAGCATAAATTCATAAAATTTAATAAATATGGAGTATTTTCTACAGAAATAAATTAAATGTAGGTAGTATGTTCTTGCAATGCGTGTTTTAGCTACGCTAATAGTAGTATTGACTTTGTTCTGACATGCTTAGTTACTGTTACAAACGGTTCAGAGATGTGAGCAGCTAATTTGGACAGCTGAGGGCCGAGACAAACCGCCATAAAACACAAATAAATTTACAACAACAGTTTATTTGAAAAACATCAAAATTTGGTGTCGTTATGGCGCGCCTATATGTACAGAATCTATGCCATTTTGTGAGCATAATTTCGGAAATCAGGAGCATAATTTGGGAATTCTGGCATAATTTTGGCATAAATTGGCAAAATTTCGAGCACTGCTAGTAGCATAATATGCCACTTTTAGGAGCACAATCCGCCAAGGCCTACCGGTAAACCCCACTGAGACCCTAAAAATGTTTTAAAGCAAATTTTTGCAACTGTTTTAAAAGTTTCAGTTAAACCTCACACCAATCCCTCGCCGCCTTTCATAATTGTATTTGATTGAAATACCTCTATTTACACACTTATAAATATGTTATCACATAGCACCTTATATACATGTCTATATCTGTTAGAGCAACAACTCTTTTGTGATGCGCTGTAGAAATATCGTATGCTGCCACTGATCATACACCATTGTTGGTAAATGTTTGTAATTTACACAGTCAGTCTTCTTTTATTTACAGTTTTTAACATTTTCCAGTTTCATTCGAATTCTCTCAACCTTTTTAAATATAGGGGCTAGGTCTCCATTGGGACGCAAGTCCTGTTCCTCGACTCTTCCTTTCCCCCGTCACGCCCTATTTGTTTCGATAATAACGCACTTTCCCTTTCCTTTGTAATTATGTGTCGAACTAAATAAAATGAGCTAACTATCTATCGTGAATTACAATCGACAGTCCACACTTGCGGCTTGAGTGGGATTCCGGCACTCATTTTCTTGCTTTTCAGTTGGCTTAGAATCGACTGACATTTCTCTAAAATTTGAAGTGTTCGTGTACCATATGTTGTTATTGTCACGTGAATCGTTTTTGTTCTCTGAGGTATTCAAATCATGCAAAGTATTAAAGTTTTGTAAAATACTATCGGTACCCCATATAGTGTGTTTGCTCTGCGAAGTATCCTGGGCGTGAGTTGATTCTTCATGAAACTCCAGCGAGTTACAAGCGTAACTATTGATGATAATTGTTGGGATATTGTTTTTCTTTGGCGAATCTCTTATACTGTATCCCGTCAAAAGCGTGTTCTCCTGCATGTCCGACTTTACAGTGTTTTCCACTATCTGCTGTTTTGGGGTAAACCGGCCCCGCTTGTACTTGAAAAGCATCGGCATTTCTTTAGGATTTGCTGCGTTGCTAAGCCATGTAGTGGTGTCATGTGAGCTCGTGCAGCGCCTAAATGATCGGCATGCTCTCTTAAAGTCTTGTTTTAGAAAAGTGTAAAGAATTGGATTAAGAAGACCAGTGCTAAAACGAAGAAACATAAGAAGAGTGTCCGCCCAAAATGGAAACTGGATGCGATGACCTAAGTCATTTTGAAGTCCACTAAAGAAATAGTTGAACCATCCTATAACGAAGACAACGATCATTGCAACAAATATGAGCAACGCGTTGCGCTCTTTTCGCCTGTGTCTGCGCCTGCTATCAGTGCTCACGTGAGATATGTCTCTGCTAATCTTCGAGACGTGTCTCTTCACAGTGCATAGGATAACCGTGTAGGAGAAAATCATTATGGCCAGCGGTAGGAGCACCAAAACTGCCAGCGACACGGCCGTGTACGCTATTTCAATTTTGCCAATTGCCTCCCCCTCTGCAGGGGTAGGGTCAATTTTAATCCAAGTGAGCTGTACTAAAGCCACACCCAGAGAAAATAGCCAAGTGCCGATTAAACATGCTCGGCAAACACTCTTGGTTATGGCGGAGCCGGTGTATGTGGTGGAGTGCACTATTGTGAAATATCGCTCCAGGGTTATGATCAACAGGTGAATTACCGTTGAGGTTGCTAGGAAACGCTGTGAGCAGTCCATGGCAATACAAACCTTAACAACGCCACTGACGCTGCAGCCAATGATAAGCGGTATGACGAATAGGCCCGACAGCAGGTCAGAACAGGCGAGACTAGCTAAACAGAAGTTCGTTACTGTTCGCAAGAACTCTTTCTTCCACACCAGGACAATTACAAAAGAGTTAATAGCGATAATTAATACCGCTAGTACCACAAGTGTTGTGAAAAGTGCCGTAGTCCTTCCGCCGTCTTCGTTATTGAAAGGAGGCTCTGAGCTGTTTGCAGTTGTCTGGTTTTCATTCATCTCTACAATTTCGTTAATGATTTCTTCTTGTAGTTTTTAGTGTCCAACGCAGATTATGTTGCTGTAATCAACATCTGTAACCTGTTTATATCAAAGAAAACAATAATATTAGAAACTGCAATAAAGCAGACTCCCTTTAGCGAAAAATGTAGAGTATCTTCAGAATAAATAAATGAAGCATTTCTTTTAAACAAAATCCTTGGGCATTGTAGTTTACTGAATGTAAAAACATAAGTATGAACTAAGCTGATAAACGGTGTTTTTACGAAACGGAAAAATCAACTGCTTCCACAAACCTAGCACTCTTTCCGATCGCAAAGCTTCTTTTGAAAAAAGTACCTCTTTTTCAGCTCACTTTTGGCTCGATGCTTGAGTGCTGAAGACAGAGCTGCACTTGCTTCACCGTATTATAATAAAAAAGGATCTTGTTTTGTTATGATATGTTATGTTATGTTATGATATGTTATGTTATGTTATGTTATGTTATGTTATGTTATGATATGTTATGTTATGTTATGATATGTTATGTTATGTTATGTTATGTTATGTTATGTTATGTTATGTTATGTTATGATATGTTATGTTATGTTATGTTATGTTATGTTGTGTTGTGTTGTGTTATGTTATGTTATGTTATGTTATGTTATGTTATGTTATGTTATGTTATGTTATGTTATGTTATGTTATGTTATGCTATGTTATGAATAGTACTGTACAGTAAAAGCACAAAAACGGTGTACCAATCAACTGATTTACTGAGGCTGCACGCTTAAAAACAAAAACATGTTTTCATTTTGAAAACTAATTCTGTTTGTTATTCTTTTTGCACTTTTTTCTTCTGCTTTCTGAAAAGTTCCATACATGAAATGTACAATGCTACCTATCCACACAGCTGACAGTTGATTAAGTTGTCGGCTACTGTCAACACTTAAGGGTGTAAAAGCTATACAACAGTCGCATGATTCCTAGGTTGGAAAAGTCTAATTTTCGAACAGGCTTTCGAAATGGTTGCAAGTTTCAATATGAAATATAACGTTTTCGATTTTTGTACTGTTTAAAATAGGAAACTTTGCCTACCCTGTGTGAATTTTTACCTATAACTACCTATGGTTGAATTGGTTGTGTTAAACCCGTTTTGACAGTGAAAGAAGAGCTGAGCTCGTGCGCTTGTTTTGCGTCTATTCTTGTGTTGCTCAATTCTAAGGTCGCTTTCCATTTATCAGGCCTGGTCGGTCCAACCAGTCAGTTCTTAAATGGAACGCACGAGTTCTCAGAACTGGTTCTGGCCAGAATCGCCCTGCTCATGGATCAGAGCCGCTCAGCTCTTTCGCTCCGGTCGGCAAAAGAGCGGGAACTCGTTGAGTTGTAGCGGGAAAAATGTACGCGCGCGCCTTGCACCTTTCCATTTAAACTGGTCAGAACCAGTCCTTTTCGGCCGGCCAGAACGGACCAATGGAAAGCGACTTAATACTGATAATGAAAACGACTACTTAGTTTAAATTCTAACTTGTTAATATTGACTACGATATCTTCAGCAACTCTCGTAGTAAACCAGACTTGTACTCACTCGCTTTTAGTGCACGCAAAGGGCTGTTGAGAAGCTTCCTGAGTTCGTCCTTCTCATAACCCTTTGCGCGCCCCTCAACCTCGGCCCACCTCTCTTCTGCCGCCTAAAAGCGACTGGGTATGAGTCTGCTAGTAAAAAGGAGAATGGCCGCGAGGCTTGACCAACAACGATTTTGCAACTCCCACAAAGAGCTGCCGGGTCGTACGAAAAAAAAGGTACTCGCTTGCTGTCCTCTCTCCTCCGCAGAGGCTTCGAGACAGAGGGTGAGAAAAGAGGGCGCGCGGGGGATCATGGGAAGGAGGACTGAAAGCGAAGCCCATTCTCTCTTCCCCAGCCCTCCAATATATTCATTTCACTCGCTTGCATCCCCAGGGAACCTCTGCAGAGGAGAGAGCTTGCTGTCAATGTTCTCTAATATATTACCTTCACCTCTACGATTTTTTTCAACCTTTGATTGTGAGACAAAAAGGAAAGACACTTACTGTACATAGTTTGAAGCTCTTCTCAGAAGAAATTAGTTATGCTTGAGATTAGCAAGCCTGATAAATTCAAGCATAAGTGTATGCGTACATATGTAGAGCTAACTGTTCTTAGTTTTGATAACAATCTTTGACCATATTTGATATTAGGCTCAAGTAATATATTAATCAAATATATTGCCAACGATCTGTACTCTAAGAGTTTTTTACAGTAAACACAGTTTATACTAGCAGTACCTACGGGCATTTAACTGACATTATTGCAACAAATATCAACAGTAAAAAATTTAATCTAATTATGTATACAACTGTGGGATAAACCAAAGGAAAAACACACGTTTCTGCTTCTAAAATCTTCATCAAAAATACAAATTGGGTGCGTCTTTATTTTAGCCACACCCTTTTAATTTTTGTGTTTTCCTGATTTCCTGTATGTTGCAATCTCACTAGTTGTGCATGTTCGTGTTTGGTCTGCCGAGTTCAACTGTTCATGACACGAAAGACAGGTAACATTCTCAGAAACTAAGAAGCTCAATGCTTTGCTTTTAAATAAATTAAACAGTTGCATGCAGCTGCATATTTAATTTTCATCTTTGAACAACCTCACCAGAAAAAAACATTCAAGGCTGGTTGTATTTTTAAAATTGCTCTTTAAAATGTTCTTCTTTGTGGCATCAAAACTTCCATTGCAATTACAAATGAGTGCCGCTGAAGTTATTTTTGTGCAAAAAGGTTTGAGTGTCGAAAACAGGTTGCGTTAGATGCCATTTCAATTAGATATTGCAGTGATTGCATAAGGATTTTCTGTTGCAATGCATACAACCAACATCTATGATCATTAAGTTCTGTAAGTTCCTATAGCCCATCTTCTTACGTTTCCTCTAAATGGATTGGGAGAATTCTGTACTTAATCTTAAAAATCTTACAGCTGACGACTATTTTCACAACATATCTACTTCCTTTATATGGCTAGATGTTGATTACTTTGATGAAGGTAACGGGGTTAGCACTGGCAACTGATGCACGAGAGAAACTTTCAACTTACAATAATTGCTGTATCCTACTAAATCTTAATTTAAAAACGCTTCTGGCTCCTATTCATTCAGTCTTATGAGCCGAGTAGGAGGTCCGTTCGGCAAGTTTATATGGACAGAGTTTCTTTTCTTTCCTTCTATTCACGCTTGGATCATGAAAACAAGGAAAGAAAAAACGAGGACCCAAACTTGCCGTTCATACCGAGAAAGCGAGGTTTTAAACAAGATGTTTATTACATGGTTTTGCTTGGTTTTATGGGAAAGAAACGAAATGATTTGACGTTTTGACAGATGTTTAGAGTTAGAAGTCCATACACTAGCTTCTTACGTATCTGAAAATGTAAAATCACAACATGTGAGATTAGTCAGTTGTATACCCAGAAAAAATAACCTCTAATTGTAAACTTTGTTTTGCTCCCTTTCAATTAATTTAAACTGTTTCTTCAATCTGACCTTTCTTTTGACAGTACTAGTTTTTTTCTCAATTATCCTGAAACTCTTATCTCATATTTTCATGAAGTCGCTATTTTGAAATCATCACTTTCAATTAATTTAAGCTGTTTCTTCAATCTGACCTTTCTTTTGGCAGTACTAGGTTTTTTCTCAATTATCCTGAAATTCTTATCTCATATTTTCATGAAGTCGCTATTTTGAAATCATTGTAACACGGCAAGTAAAGTAATGTTGCCTTAAAAAAAGTAAGTCGTTTTAGAGGGCTTCTCGTTTAAATAGTAGTTTATCGTCTAAGTTGGTAATCCAGGTGCAACGAGTTTTGTTACAATAACAAAACTGCAAAACACTTTTCTTTAACAATTAACCGCCTCGTTCTGTTTGCCGGGATTTCCTCAACTACTGCACTTATCAACCTCTGTACTTCAACCAAGTATTCCGTGTCCATGGATACCTTAGTCACATGCAGAGCGCCCAAAGCGTCCTATTGTGATCATATACAAAGAATTTTACCTAAAGCTGATGAGTTTGTTAAACTTAACTATTTATTGTGTTGAAAATGTTGAAAAAAATAGAAGAATATTCAAGGCGCCATTATGTTTTCCGGAATCTTATAAAAATGTTGTCAACAATTTGGGAATTTTTCGCTTTTTTATCCAGCAACAACTGAATTGGACATGCCTGTCTAACTATTGGTTAAATAAAATAAATAAATCACAATAACAAGTGAGTGCCACGGAATTCCTTATAATGTAAAATGCTTTTAAAAGCTATAAGCAAGTCGCAGTTGACGCTCTATCAACTTGGTATTGTGGTAGGAATACAAAAGTCTGAGCATTAGTAGGCCGAAAGTTGCTGTAACACGGGTTATGAAAAATTGGCAGCAATCTGCAGCCGGGACAAATGAGAAGGCCTTACATCAAGTCCAGTTGGAGACACCTTAACTCCTTCACAAATGATGTTTTGGGAACTCTTATCACCAATCTGGCTTCTTACCGCAATTCATACAAATGGAATGAGGCAGATTGTGCTTAATCTTAAAGGTTTTAGAATGAGGGACAAGTATCTCTACTCTTACGACACAAGGAGGAGAAAGATGCTGATAGCCATGATGTGGGTAAAAAGGTTGGAAGCCGCAACTGAAGAATCATAGAAATCACACCCAGTGCGATTGGTGCATGTGAAAAAAATTGATTGTTCGTTGATAAAAATCTTCCTTTTAAACCAGCAACTGGTCGTGATAATTTTATATAGTTGCTCACAATATGTTCAGAGAGTCTTCTGATTCCTATACTAATATACCCCAAACTCACATTATTTCTGCTGGCTAAAGGGATGCAACTTAATTGTTACGTCTTTTGTTTTAAAACTCTGATCGTTGCGGCTTCTATGAATTTCCCAAATTGCAAAACTTGTGGCTTCTACAAAATCTCAATCAGCAATTCTGCCGGCCGCTGTAGCAATAAACTCTAATCTTAAGAGAGCAATATTGTTGTACCTGCAATAGAACTTTTAAGACTTTTTTCTTCATTCTGATCTCCTATTTGCATGTTTTTTAGCTAAACTCTCTTGAAAAATTGCTTACTTACATCTTGTGTTAACCTTTGGAAAGCCGTGTAGCGCAACAAGTGCCATAAAATGAAACTTTTGAGAACATCTGATTTAAATAAGTTCTTGCTCAGGCTGCAAATAAAATGAACTTGTTTGTCAAGACGCAACGAGTTTTAATGCAATAACAACAAAAACAACAACAATCACTTTGTAGTAATAATCTTAGTTAAAATTACTTCGTTGGAGAATTAGCAAGTGAATACCATACTGATTAACGCAGCGCACTCGAGACGTTACACTTCTAAACAAAAATTTTAAATAACAATATGCAAAAACGTTTACCTGAGACCCTGTCCAAACGTAGCCGGGTATTCTCGAATTATCCGAATACGGCTACCGTCCACACGTAGCCGGCGTTTTCGGGTATCAAAAACGGAGCTTTTCTAATACACTGTCCAGATCTTGGACGGGCGAAAACGGAGATTTTCAAATACGATGACGTCATGCCATGGTTCTAAGTTCACACTATAAACGCACATAAACGATTCAAAAACTTTTCGTGTGGACACATTTTTTAAGAACGGAGAAAAAGTTCTCCGTTTTCGAAAACACCCTGCCACATATGGACAATCAAATACGATTTCGAAAACGCTACGTGCGAACGCAAATGTTTTTTCAAATCCGGAGAAAAAGTCTCCGTTTTTGAAAATATCTGGCTACGTGTGGACGGCGAGGCCCGAGCTTGTCGACAAACAGCGGTAATGATTTTAAGTAGACATTTTTCAAGGTCAAACTGTTTTACAGTCAAAGTTTAAACTAAGTGGCCTTTAAGCTTCCCAAGTTAACTCAAATGCATGTTCATCTTAAAAACAAAAACCATAAAGTCGCATATTTGTCGACAAAACACAGTGCTTAACGAATTATTCAAAACTTAAAGCTTGTTATTTGTCATAGTGAATCGTGAAAACTTGAGGCAGTTTATGTTACTATGACATTCCAAGCTATTCCAGCTTGTCCACTCTATTAACAATTAACTTGCATAAAAGTTGTTGAGGATGCTCAGTTGCTGATGTCTATCATGAACTGTCACAATATTTCAGTGTTTTAAAAAGCAACTTTAAATTTGATAATGAGGTTAATCTCTAGGACAGTTGCACATCATGTTTTAAAACAACTGCTGTAGTGTTGTTTTTGTTAAGTTTTAATTTTCACCAGCTAAAGGGATTTTAAAAAAACTTAAATTTGGTTTGAAAATACTTGGTGTTGATGCTGTCGTTGTACATTAGCATTATTATCATTCAGTTTAGTTACAGGGTTGATGAGGTTTTTACGCCTCCAGCAAAACAGTATGCTAATATGCCGAGAGAAAAAGAAAAGAATATTAAAAATGTTTCAAACTGTATAATAAACAGTTCATGGCGTATTTGTTTTTACAAAATGAACAAAAACAGTCTGCAACTAACGTTGATAAAAATATGGATGTACAAAAATTAAATCTAACAAGAAGGATCTTAACTGCAAGAAACCCCGATTGAATTTTTCGTAAAGTACAGGAGAAGAGATGGAAAACTAGGAAAAAACAACACTCACCTTAATTATTAAATGTGCTTGTTAAAATTCAGTTGTTAAAGCATTTGGTTTGGTTCAACGACTGCTTTACTTTAAACGAAATAACGTTCAATTAAAGAAACTTTTTAAATTTTAGTGTGTTTGGTAATAATATTAAGTATCGTTTAAACTACGGAAAACACCTACCGCGGCCTGTTTAAATTGTCTCAAGTGTTTCCCAGGAAGAAGTCTTTGACTATAAAACTGTAAATTAATATTTCAAATTTGAGATAACAATGAAACGTTATGATGAAATATCGCTCAACGCAATTAGTAACGAGAAAGCGTACTTAATAGGTTTCTCTGACACTCTTGACATCTTTGGTTGAAATATAATGTTTACTTGACAGGAAAATCGGGTAACTAATTTCAATTCGGCATTCATTGGAACATGCAAATTCGTTGGACAAAAAAGCTTTGGATTTGTCCGGTAAGCAGCGCAGCGTTTATAGCAGGCGATAGTGTCTCACCATTCAGCTGTCAAAGACCTGAAACCTCTATTTGAGAATATACTAAACGAACAATCACCTTGGATTAAGCTTAGCCGGTTAATGACACTGAATAATAATAAAAATCTTTGGAACATTAGCAAAACATTTTGCAGGTCTATTTCATGGTAACCCAAGTAGCGGAGTTCAGTTTTTTAGAAGAAAACTGCGCGTTTCTTTTTTGTAGTTTTTCAGTTTTTCAGTGACACTTGAGAGTTTGGCGGTAATCCGCTTTCACTAGAAAGGCCTATTTTAGTGTACACTTTTTTTTAATAAGAACAAACTTAATAAGAACACTGAGGCTGAAATCGCCCATAAAAATAAGAACAAGTTAAGAACCGACCGAGGCTGAAATTGAAATTTATTTAGAATTATTTTTCTTATCAAAATATTAAAATCAGCAAAATACCACATTGTCTGT